>JAAEAF010005000.1:0-104519 GCA_011037195.1 Triatoma infestans | reverse complement strand
TCTTTTTATAATAGATTTCACTATTTGTAATCCATTGTTTAATCTGTGTATAAAAACTGAAGAAGGCAATAAGTTTAATTTATTGAAACGTCGGTAAAATACTGAAAGTGTTTTTCTTCTTTTAAATGAACCTCAAAGAATTGATTCTACAACGTTAAAGAAAATTATAAAATCTTGAACATATTTGCTTCCTGTTGAATATGTGGATGGGTCCGCAATGCTGGGTAACATCTGGTATTCTATCCGTTGTAGCATGCATATTCATTTTGTTCCTCACCGGTTTTGGATTTTCATCCATAGTCAGAGCAAATTCACTAAGTTCGTGTAGAAAGTTCACTACAACGTAATGTTCCTGATACACTCACACTTGTTGGTTGTGTATATATGTGGAGAGGTTACAAGGTTATGTTACTATATGTATGTGTTTAATGACACTCATAGTACATACACACATATTAACATAACCTTATAATCTCCCCACATATATACAACTAACAAACCAACAAGTGTGAAGTAACAGAAACATTACGTTGAAGTGAACTCTATACACGAACTTGGTGAATTTGCTCTAACGATGGATGAAAATCAGAAACCTGACAGGAACAAAATTAATATGCATGCTACGACGGATAAAATACCAAATATTTGCTTCCATTAGAAATTTAGTCTTGACTCTTGGAACACTACGGTCGTAAATTCCGTATGGTTTCTATTGCCCAATATCTGTGTTGCTATTATTTTTATCTTCCCATTTTTAATAAGGATAATTTGTCTATTCGTTTAATCGAAATGTTCAAAGAAAAACGGATATTAGGTTCTCTATAATGATGATGATCACGGCTATACAGCCCATTACTGAGCTTTGGCCTCCTCGATCCTCTTCCGCCAGTCCTCTCTGTTCAGTGCGGCACCCTTCCAATTTCTCACATTTAATAATTTTTCAAAGTCTTCGCTGACGCCATCAATCCATTGGAGTTTAGGACGACCAACTCTCCTTGTCCTTTGGACCCTTTCCTCAAGGACCATTCCGGGCACCTCATCATTTGGTAACCTTGCTATATGACCTACCCAGCGCAGTCTGCCGTCTAATGACTATGCCAATACTTGGCTCCTGGAATAGATCCATTACCTCGTCATTTGATCTTTTCTTGTAGTTACTACCCTCTCTAACAGGGCATAAATCCTCCTGAGGATCTTTCTTTCGAAAAGCTGCATTATCCTTTCATCTCCTTTAAAGATAGCCCACGCTTCAGGCCGAATGAGCGTCTTGTAAAGAATAATTTTTGTATTCCATGATACAAGTTTGTTTTTAATATGTCGGCTGATCGCGAAATAGCATTTATTTTCCTGCACCACTCTCTTTTTAATTTCTGCGGATACACTGTCGTCCTCAGTGACTACAGTGCCAAGGTAGGTGAAAGAATCTACCCTTTCAACATTGAAACCTCCTATGGACACGCTACTGGTGCGCCTGCAATCCTGCAATCCTGCAATCATATATTTTGTCTTGCTCTCATTTATTGTCAGTCTCACCTCGCAGGCTGCTCTAGCAAGGCCAAGGAATGCCTCTTCCATGTCTCTAAAGGACCTCCCCACAATATCCACATCGTCCGCATATGCCAGTATCTGTACAGACTTGTGGAATATTGTACCCGTCAGCTGAATGTTGGCCTTACGAATCACATATTCTAACATGAGGTTAAAGAGTAGACATGATAAGGCGTCTCCCTGTCTTACTCCTTTGCTGACACCAAAGTCGTTAGAGATGCTGCCTTGCACGCGTACAGAGCATCGAGCGCGTAACATAGTCACCTTTATTAATCGGAGCAGCGGTGGGATATTCATTTCGACGAGAGCCTATGATATTGTTCCTTTCTTCGAACAATATCATAGGCGCACTAAAATTATGGACATTAAATTCCCTGTAATTATGGACATTAAATTCCCTGTAATTATGGACATTAAATTAAAAAAAAAAAAGACATAAGGGTCGAATTTTTTCTGTTAATTATTATCAATGTGACCATTATCACTTTTCATTTTTTGGTAGGAGATTTGAACCACTGGATATTTCTCGACTTATAATATTGAAAAGTGTATCTAAAATCGCCGTTTAGTCATAATATAAAGTCCATCTAAACTTACACAACCTGCTGTTAGAGAAATAGAGATTCACTGTTTAATGTATTATTAAGAATCACTGAGACATTATCATTATTGAGAGGAAACTATTTCATAAGCAGTATTTTAGAAATACCTCACTTGAAATTAAACCTAGCGGGAGAACAGCTGTAGGACACCATAAATCAAGATAGCTAGATAATTTGATTAGGTACTGGTGGAGTGTAGCCAGGAATTCGAGATGAATGGCGAAGATTTTTTTTCTTTTTTCGAAATATAAACTCTGTTGAAAACCAAGAAGTTCGTAGAAACGTCAGCAAAAAAAAGTAATTGAGAGTTTTTTTACTTGCTGATCCCTCATCCAAATAAGAAATTACAGGAATTTACCTATCATGGCAATTCATACAAATATATTATATTTATACACCCATTTAAAGTTATATTTATACAGTCGCACAGTTATATAGGGCACGACGTTAAAGAGAGTACATAGAGAAAAGGAAACAAACAAAAATCATGAAGAGTTCTTATATAAAATTCCACCTCTATCATTAGGTTTTGTAAACAATCCAGCCCAATTACCAATTTAGGACATACAAACAAACAAAATGTGTACGGAATATTATAGTTTAAGGATTCAGAAAATAGTTATGTTGTGACAAAGACTTTTACTAAGATTAGTAATAACATTTTTGTTCAAATAAAAACAGTGTTCAATAAAAATTAAAATAATAACATTTATGAATGAAATTTGATTTATTACACTAATAAAAATCTTTTATTTACCCATCCAAACAAAAATGTGGCAAATAAAAAAAAAAAAAAAAATTATAACACTTAAATTCCACGAAAGAAACATCAAATATCATGATGAAAGGGATGACGCTTTTATATTTGGCTTACGATCCACTATGACAGGCTAAAAACAGCAACGACAACTACAGCAGGAAGTGAGATCGTTTGATATACATACGTTCAGTTGATTACACTTAGGTACACTATTTTATTTACTAATTAAATTGTTGCCAGTTTATGAATTTTGCAAATTTTTATATTCATGTATTGATTACTTTTTTTTTTTTTTTTTTAATTTATTTTTATAATTCATTTGGAATGGCGCTAAATTATCAACTCTTAATGGCGTTACGTTATATATATAATATACATTTGCCACTAAAGTAATAATAAAAAAAGTGTGAAATATGTATAGGTGAATATATTAATGTGAAATATATATAAATATAAATATATGGCACCAAATATAAAGACAGGTGACTTAGATTTGGTTGTAAACTTTTGAACTATTTTTCACAAATTATACAAAATTAAATACTTGACAAAAATAGCTATCTACACCTGGAGATTACTTTTTTTATGTAACTTACGATGAAAGCACAGCATTGTTATATAGTTATTTGACAATTTACTAACTTTACAATTTTGGCTAAGATCCAAAGTTACGGTATTTCACATCCAAATGAAAAAGTGTTTTTTTATCTTTTTTTTTGTTTTGTATATTAACTTGATTTTCTGTTTACTTGTGATTGTGGCATTAAATGTGATGATTTGCATATACATGTCACCAATAACTACTCAGTTCACATAATGAAAACTATATATCACTTTGTATCTCTTATGTTTCCGAATTACTACCAATGATTATGTCATCCTTTTGGATTCTTTTCAGATACTACCATAGCCTTCACATCAAACAAGATTATCTCCAATAGCTACTGATCATAAGCACAACTTGGCACCTAAGATTTATAACAACATACGCATCTAACTGACATTTACACTTAAAAAATGCACATGCTCTTTCTTTTTCTTAAACATTAAGACTAACCCCATGTGGACTGTGAGCGTCCCTCTAGCCAACGGTTCATAACCTTTGTTTTTTTTTTTTTTTTGATGTAGGGGATTATCGCACTGCGACCTGAAAGGTCTATTGTGCCCCCCGGAGCCTTCTCAGTGCACTGTCGGCCTCCGGACAGTGTTCTCTCGCTACAGACAACACTGTCCATCACCGAACAGTGAGCTGTAGGGGCTCCTAGGAAGAGAAAATCTAAGGGCAGCACGACTGGATTCGAACCCGTTTGTTTATTATTTGGCACCCCATTAGATCTCAAAATTCATTTTCGATTCCTTACGAAAGAGTGTTCTAATTCTATTTTTCTAACTGCTATAAGAAAAATATCGCGATCTTATATTATTTTTGGCAAGTATTCTCCGGTTATATATGTTTTGAGCTCCCCAGAGTAAAGCAAAATGATATAGAATCGTCTGTATGTATATGAAACAAAATAAATCAACAAGTGAAAAATCGCAGGAAAATATAGAATCAAAGTTTATATTTCGATTAGGCATCACCGTCAGATCCGACGACACCAAAGTATCGGTCAAACTCAACTTATCAGAAGTGAGCCTTCATTGATTCTTTTTCTGAAAACGCTCCAATGATTATCTTTAATCTTACAAGGCTAACTGCATATTTGTGCATACTAAAGCACCAATTTTTCATTCAAAATATATTTCTCTCGTTTCCTATAAAAAATCAGATATATGATAGTATACATGGTCATAGCATTTGCTAGTTTAACATGCGTTCCGAGAGTTTATCTCGACGAATCAAATTTGCATAGATAGAGCATCCTCTTAAAATAATTATTAACATCACTTTCAGTGGTATAAATTCTAACTCTCCGGGGTTCTGCAGAAAGAAGTGCTAAAATATTCGCAACCACGTATATACACATGCATCTCTGGGTTGCACCAACCCGGAAAATGAATATATAAAACTCGATAGAAAATACTTGAACTTAAAGATATCCTCAATATACTAGATATTAAAATATATTGTAACGTTTTTCCCTCTAAACTAGCTACTGCAACTAGCTTTAAGTGGGTTCGTATAGATAAAATACTCTAAACTTCAATAAAGAAAACACCAATTAATTGTTAGACACAATAAATTACAAAATACAACACATAATAATAATTACTTCACAGTTTAAACCACAAAAGTTCACTTTGTTCACTGTTTATACACTTTTCACAAATTAGTGACTTCGTTTGTAACTGGAAAACTCTCTCAACTCTCTGCGGTCCCACTATTTATACCGGTGGGGAATCATCTAGAATCAGAGACATTTTCCGTGGTAGCCTGCTTCGTTTTGGGCGACCGGTTTCGGGCGTTCGCCCATCTTCAGGATGCGTTTTTCAGACAGTGTGCCAACACAGACTCGTACAGAGACTTAGCTTCACACTAACTGAGTCTCTAACTAAGTCTCTGTACGAGTCTGTGTTGGCACACTGTCTGAAAAACGCATCCTGAAGATGGGCGAACGCCCGAAACCGGTCGATGACCACAAAACGAAGCAGGCTACCACGGAAAATGTCTCTGATGCTTTCCAGCTCTGCGGAACCAACCACCACAACAAATCATCTAGAACTTCCTCGATTCCTCTAGAGAAAACTAGAGCGCCGCCAGCGTTCCCAGCGGCCACTAGGAGAACCTTAGGTACCTGCCTTCTCTCCTAGATGGCACCACCGGCTGCGTTACACTGCTCCCCTCTCAGATCTGTTCGTCCCAAACAGAAACATTGCTGGTGACGTAAGGCAGTAACCGGTCCAGGTGTACGACCATCATTTTGGATCTGGGTATCCTTTGGATTCGGTACACCAGGTCGTTGAGCCTTGAGATGATTGTGTAAGGTCCTTCCCAATCATTTTGAAGTTTTGGGGACCTTCCCTTCTTCCGTACCGGATTATACAGCCATACCTTCTCGCCTTCCTGGAAGGTCCTTCCGCTGACCGTAGATCGTACCACGTTTTCATCCGGTCACTTTCTAAAACCATCTTGTCGCGCACCTTTCCATGGATGGTCCTCAAACTGTGGCTAAGCTCTTCTGCATAATTGTCCACATCCGTTTCCTCCTCTTATAGACTTCCAAATAAGGTCACTGGGTAGCCGACGTTCTCTTCCAAGCACAACGCTGGCTAGTGTGCGGCCCATGGTCTCGTGGACAGCCGAACGGTACGCCATCATTATTAGAGGTATGTGTTCGTCCCAGCCGTCCTGGCATTCATTCACCAAAAGCCTTAAATGGCTTCCTAAAGTCTTGATAAATCGCTCCACCATGACGTCAGACTGAGGGTGAAGCGGCGTTTTCCTCGTCTTCCTGATGCCAAGAATCTCGCAGACCTCCTTGAACACCTGTGACTCAAAGTTTCTCCCTTGATCGGAATGTAACAGGTTTTTACTAGAGCTTCGGCCACAACTGATGCGACCTGGGTTGGCAAAGCATACGCCTCTGTCCACTTGCTAAAGTAGTCCGCCGCAACTAGAATTGCCAACTAGCGATTTCCCCTTTTAGATTTTGGGAACGGGCCGGCTATATCGATAGCTATTCTTTCGAAGGGTGCTCCAACATTGTACTGCATCATAGCGCCACGGGTTCTACTTCTGGGACCTTTGGTCGCTACACATTCCGTGCATCGTCGGCACCAATCTTCAACATCCTGGTAGTAGCCTACCCAATAGAACCGCTGCCTGAAATTTTCCAATGTCTTCTTTACTCCGAAATGGCCACCAGTAATGCCTCCGTGCACTTCCGTTAACACTTCTTCCCTCTTCGATGCAGGTAGAATTACCTGATTCCTTTTGTCTTTGCCATCTGCCCTTTCCCAGATCCGCAGCAATCGCCATCTTTAACGGTAAGTGAATCCCATTGCGCGCAGTAGCATTTCACATCCCGACTGCTAGGTGCAATGTCTTTCCAGTCCGGTCTTGACCCGTCTTCTATAAACTTGGGCACTGGTCCGATGTCCTCATTTTTAAGTTGTTCTTCCCTAATCACTTCAGGGCTCCATTCTTCTAGTGGTAAGACAATGGTTCTTTTGCATTTTCCCTGCTCCTTCAGTTCTACCTTGCTACAAGTGCTTGCATGAAAGAGCGTCAGCATTGCCATTGAGTCTTGCCTTCGTTCCTTTTCACCATCCTTTTTCCTTTCACCAAAATTATCCGATTCTTTTTTCCTAATGTAGTCCTTAAATCGATTGTATGTATCATCTTTTAACTTAATGCGATCGTATGTTTCTTCATTTTTCCTTTCATTTTCCTTATGTTTCGATGCATCAAAAACATCTTCACCCTTTTTCTCTTCTTTCAATCTATGACCATCAAAATCTTTCCTGACGATAGTGTGGGTGGCTCCGATGTCTAGGACCATCTGGCAGGCTTTACCCGCAACCTTTCCTTCCAGTAATAGGGTACTGTCGTCGCATTTCAGCCGTGAAACCTTTAACTGTGCTAGGGCATAAGAGAGACGAGCCGGCTTCCGCCCCTCAAAGCCGGCTACTCGTCGTCTTTCCTGATTTTCTTCGCCCTTTTGCTGTTTCTTGTTAGGAGGGCGTTTGCACTCTCTCTTGAAATGTCCAAATTCCTGGCAGTTAAAACATTTTATAGACTGTTTAGTATTTGCGTTGAAAGGCCCAGTTCCCGAACCAGACACTCTACAAACCGCTCCACAATGTCTCCGATTTTCCCCTTCACTTACTAGCACTTGGAGCGACAGATGGCTTCGCATAAGTCTGCGTTACCCGAACTGGTTCCTTCTGGATGCTCTTTTTTACAGCCTCAAATTCTAAAGCTCTTGCCAGCGCCTCCCCGATCGTCTTTGATCTGACCAACTTGATAGCCTGTTTTAATTCGGGGTCCTTCAGGCCGTCGGCGAAGGCATCCGCAGCAAATCCCTCCAAAAGATTGTCATCCAGGCCGGGGAATGCTTTGTTCACTTTTTATACACTTTTCACAAACTAGTGACTTCGTTTGTAACTGGAAAACTCATTCAACTCTCTGCGTCCCACTATTTATACCGGTGAGGAATCTTCTAGAACTTCCTAGATTCCTCTAGAGAGAACTAGAGCGCCGCCAGCGTTCCCAGCGTTCACTAGGAGAACCCTTCTCTCCTAGATGGCACCACCGGCTGCGTTACAATATTTATATTTATGTATAAAACAGACAAGATAAACTGGTTGCATAAGGTAATAACCAATAGCTTCACTTATTACTTTATAAAATTATTAAGCTAGATAAAACTTAAGAACGCACAAGACAGTTTAGATGAAACACAATTCCTAATTGACATACATATGCTCTCTCAAGATGGATTTTCAATGTGATATACATATTTAAAATAAATTACGACATAAACACTTGTTTATGATATTACTAGAATAAGAACTTAATATAATAGGAGTTAATGATATTATTTATTCGCATATCACTAACTATTGGAACCTGTTTCAAAAAAGAGGCAATTTAAAAAAATCAGCGTGAATGTCTCATAAGACTTTCTTTTACTGCAACAAACTGCAGTTAAACCCATGAAGGAGTTCGCCAGACGGCCAGTTTTTATTGCAATTCACGAAAAACTGAAAAAAAAATATTCAGTAAAACCGCACTTCCTGTTGATGGCCGTGGTACCTAACGGTGTACTAATTTTGAGCTTCCGGCGTTGGTTTTTCGTTTTTGAGATATTTTGTTCAAACACACCAGATCATTCGCTAAAAACTTTTTTCGTACGCGGGGGACCTCAAAACATGCATTTTGGGGGAAAATTCATTTTTTAAAATTTGATCCGATTGCAATATTTCCTTTTTATAGAGTAAGAAAAATAAAGATTTTCCGAATTACTTGAAAAAGTGACGCTAAGTTCTATTTTTCAACACTTCTGTCACAAAATTACATCAAATCAAAAGAACCATGCTATTAGGAACATCCTTAGCACTGCGTATCCAACCAACTATTCAACAGTTCTAATCATCGTTATCACTTGGATTAAAGAAGCCAAATTGTTAAATTAGTCAAATTTTGAATTGAATTTGCAGTAAATCTATGGACAATTCGCTTACTTTTAAAGGAAAAAGTGGAGTAACTACCTATAAACATTTTCCACTTGCAAACAAAAATAGGCACTTTGACCAAACTTGCATAAATTGATTATCTAAAATTAGTGTGAAAAAGTAGAAATATCTGGGATAAAAGTTGATAAAATTATTACTTTCTTTGTATAAATTGCTGAGCAATATATACTAGATAATCGACTACATCGATATTAAGTACTAACCTATTACAAAAATTTTGGTGCATGAATAACATGGCTGACCGTTCAAGTCAGATAATAATTTTATTTATTATCAATAAATATAATTTAAATAATAACTATGTTTACTTTGATTAATCCTTTATTAATCATATACCCAAACATTTTACCTCTCATTTGCACTAATAAACTGTAACAAATTTGTCCGAAGAAAATATTGTAATTCGCGGTCTTCTGAGACATTATTAGGAAAAAAGATAATGCAATGAAGGCAGCCGAAGAAAATAGTGCAATGAAAGGAAAGATGGTGGTGCCAAAATAAGGTAACGTTTTAGTTAAAACGATCCAAAACTAGGGAATCAGCCTGCATGATGAACCACCAAGTCATTCGAAAGGAACATGTGAAGCAGGAAATGCATAACAATGAGGATTATCAACCATAGTAGGGTCCACAATGAGCCGCCATCTAAGAAAGGTGGATGTCCGTAATTTAAGACCAACATTAGTTCCTCAAGAATTGTTAGAGCAAACTACAAGTTGATGTGGGCAAAAAAAATTTGCTCCAAAATCCAAAAGATAGCCGGTTTTTGGAAAAGTGGATTTTTGTGTAAAACAAGTAGTGGGCAACAGTAGGCCTTATAGCCTAACCAGAAGGTCATGCTTTTGCGTTTGGTGGAACACTGAAGGTGTTTTTCATTTTGAGATTGTCCCGGACGATTGTTGAACTATACACTGAACAGCTGATAAGAGTTTACAAAGTCTTAAAAGCAAGATACCACTTTTTAATTAACCGAAATAAAGCTATTCTTTATATTTTGCATTCCTTAATGCCCGCTTGATTCAGGTAAAATTAGCAGAATTGGAGGGGGTAAACGCTTTGCCTCACCCTAGTCAACCATCTTTTCCGGTCTATGGCTCATTTTCTTTACAAAAAAAAAGAACTTTGAAAAATATGAAGCAGTGCGATTAGGATGCGAGGAGTTTTTCGCCCCAAAAACCAAAGGACTGGTTCTCGTCACGAAACTGAAATGCTTATAGAAAATGGTAGAAATGAAGGTTTATATTTTGAAATAAGATTCAATTAAAGCTTTTTATATTTACTTTTAAATTAAACTGTTTTTATGCAAAAATAATTGTAACCATCTAGTAAACCAACTATATTGATATGATTATTTGAATAAGTAATATATTATTCGTTCGAAAAACACATTTAGTAAAACATTTAGTTCCATGCGAATGTTCCTTATTTTTTACTTAATTTATTTAATATCCTATAACTTAGCAAATTAAATGCATTAATCGTTTCATTAAGATTGAATTCAGCGCCTTTTTAAATAGGCTTTGAACATTCTTAAAAAAAGGGTATATTTGGATATTTTTTATTAAAGTTACAATATTAATAAAATTTCTTACCAGCTGCATCCACAAGCCAAATAGTCCACTTATGAACGTGCCAATAAGTAAGATACTGAGGTTGTCTTATTGATGGTTGATGTTCCAATGAGAGGATCATGTTAAATATCAGGAAAAGCAGATCAGAGACTGCAAGCGCTGTTAGATATGTGTTTGTAGAACTTTTCATTCTTTTCCTAGTCATCACAATCACTGTAACCACATTTCCCATTACACCAACCGTTACAACTAATGGTAATAATACATTTGGTATCCAAAATCTACACCCATCTAAAAATACTTTGGCCCATTGTTTATCAACATCACTATCATCCACTGAAACGTCCGACAATGTTTCGTTAACATTGGCACCATCTGCAGTAATCCAGGTGCTATTAACATCAGCTGTTGCTGCGGTGACCCACGTCCCGTTATCATTCATAATTAGTGTTGACCACCACTCAAGACATATTTTTTGCTGTTATAAATCTTTGCTTTGATGAACACTTTAATCTTTCCCTGCCTGAAAAAAATCATCAAACCTGAAACAGAAATAAAGAAGTGTATTTATTTATTTTTTTCAATTTAAGGCGAGTCAATATCTACAGCCATTGGCGCCCGGAGCCTTCTCAGTAATTGACGGCCTCCGGAAGTGAGCTGTAGAGGCTTCTAGGAAGAAAAAAAAATCTAAGAGTAACTACAGCTGGACTCGAACCCGGGTCCTTTCGCGTGGAAGTCCAGTACGCTAACCACTTAGCTATTCCCTTCACATTCCTTTCCTTTCCTAAAAAGTACTTATTTACATCTTACTTTACCAAAAGACTTATTTTATTAAAGAATAATTATATAATAAGAAGAGTAGTATTCTGAACCAAAATATATTTAGTCCTTCACATGAATTATAATTACCACTATGTTTATTTTGGTGCTTTCTAATTTTATATGAAATGGATGTTAAGTTTAAATTTAACATTCCAGCAGTCCATATTTATCACGCTATAACTTCCATGTACTTATTCTGAAGTAGCAGGTAATCGAACTTTATCTTTACTAAACAAAGTATTATATCATATGTGTTTCATCCATAATGTATTATCTTAATCATTTATCAGGAAAATAAATAAGTTATTTTCTGAACATTGAAAAAAAACAGGGCAAATTTCCAAGTATATATATAACAAAAACAAAATCATTCGTACACTAGGAAAAGAATCTGCAATATTCATAAACTAAGCAATGATTCATTCATTACAGTTATTCATTTATTTTATATACATTTTTGGAGGAATTAATTTATTAAACAAAGTTTTAGGATGAGATTTTTACTATCCAGATTTTTAGCAGCTAAAATAAAAAGTCCCTTCAATTTAAATATTTCTCAACGTTTAAACTGGGTTATTTTTACAGGTTTTTTCGAAGTGCTCTATCTTCCATAAACCACTTTTATTAAAGTTAAATCTTATTTAATCAAATAAACCCTACTGTATATACTTGAAACCCAGAAAAAGATTTAATTGGATTGAAAAAAAAATTTTATTTAGTTTAATTTGACCAAAAAATATGCCCAGTAGGACACTAATGAACTCACTTTATCTAGCAAAATTGAGCTGTAAAGACTTCCATATCCTTTATAAGACTAACTAAGATAATCAAGTTTAAACTAATTCATTGTTTGATCAGTTTTAACATAAACGTTTTACAATTTACTCTCTTATTTTTATTGATAATTAAAAGATAAATCGCATAACTTTTAAATACTAGAAAAGGATTCTGATGGTTCATGTACTTACAACATTAATTGAAAGCGAACAAAATATTTAATAATTCTCAATTTGTAAAATTATTTATGATTCAATCGTAGCAACAATCTATAAATTGCAAAACAGGCCATTAGTTTACTAAGCAAAGAAAATTTATTGAAAACAAAAAATATAAATTGAAAATAAGACGGGAGGAACTTCAATTTTAAATCACAATTCACAACTTATTGAAACTCTCTATTACTAAGCGATAGATGAAAATCTAAAGAGGAAGTCTTTTGTTCGTACTTAATTGTTATTCATGAATTGAAGTGTAATAATTTTTTTTTGCCAGTGAAGTTAGCAGTTGATTATTAGCAATTTGTTTTTACTACCGCGTAAATCATTTTTTTGTTTTGTTTATATTAATGGCTGCTTTGTTGTAGTTTGAATTATAAATTTATTATTATCTTTGAAGAAGCTAAACAAAAAACTTATTACAAATTGTTGTAAGATTGATACTGTAGTTCAGTCAAAAGAAAAAAAAAAATTCAAATTTTCACCAGAGTTTCGACAAATTTATTGCCTTCTTTAATAAATACAGTTAAACTTGAGATATATCATCACCAGGTGTTGATTTAAATCTATATTGTAGCAAGTTGGAAATAGATTTTTTGAAAAAAAAAAAAATTAACTTCTTATAAAATTACAATGACTTCAGTTGGTAGTATTGCGATCAAGTGAAATGTTTTTCTTTTTACCAGAAAGACAAGTTTTAAGGCCAATGGGTACGAAATAAAATGTGTTTAGAGAGTGAGTTTGATTGAATTATCTCAAAAACGAAAAAAAACTGCAAAATCGACTAGTTTAAACTTCGCAAATCAACTAAACACATGTAAATATATTACTTTTAATTGAAACATTGTTCCATGAAAATTGTTTTGCAGAGGTTTCTAGTGGAACTGCAACCTTAAACTTCCCACTAAAATGATACAATATAATGTTAAAAGTTCATTGAATAAATTACTAGAATTTCAGTTTGAAGGAAATTCCGGTAAGTGTGATTTTGCGAATAGATTTTTGAACTAAACAAGCAAAATATTAGTTGGCTGGGGCCAAAGAAAAAACTTGTAATTTCGGACATCTTTGGTCGAATAAACTTTTAAAGATACAATTTTTTTTTCTATGGCCCCAGCCAACTAATATTTTACTTGTTTGATTAACAACGGCCAAACTTAACTATTGTTTATATTGATAAGGTTTCTGAATTATTTTAAAAAACGTCTCCAATGAGTTTCATTAAACTTGAAAATCTAACAGCACTTATATTTATAAACTTAGAACTTTTATTTGAAACATTTTTCCGAAAATAATGATTCCAGGAGGTTCTGGTGGTGGTGAGATAGCTATCTTTTCTCTTCAGGGATCTAACAACTAATAGGAGTTAAGTAGAACTAGAGATTTAGCAAAATTCTGGCTTTGATGTGTTTGATAGAAAGAAATTTACTTGGACTGTAGATTTGGTAGAATTATGCTATATATCTATACATCAATAATTTGTATTAATATGAGATTTCCTTCTGCTTTATTTACCATGCATCACTGGATGGCATGATTTATTTTCTTGTTTTGCTTTTAAAGTCATTAATGATATTAGGAATTTACGTCAAAGATAGGCGAAAAAAAGAACGGTTTCAAGAATGTGAGAATTGTTCAATTGTTAATACAAAATAATTCTATACTAGCATAATTACCTGAAATCACTAGTTTTCATTAGTTTGAATTAGATTCTAATTTCATCACACACAATAAAAGTGAAATCTAATGACAAACTGTTATTTTCTATTTGTCCTTTCTTTCTTCATCATATGAAAGAAAATATTGTTAAAAGAAACGAATAATCAATGTTTATCATTTTTGCAAACTCTTGATTTTTTGTTTTTTTTTATATTACCATTACTCACTTAATAAAAAATATAATAATAAACTTATTAGAAGGAAATAAACACCAATCAAAAGTAGTCTCCATGTTCACTGATCGCCAGCTTCATACTATCACACGGTAGGTAATTCGCCCGCTTCTACAGTTAGATAAAACTTGTGGTAAGTGAATGCCAGAGAGCAGCTACAATTAGACTACCCGCTAGACCAGACATACTTATAAATAAACTTCACCCAATTCTATATATTTCTTCAAACATTTATTTACATTTTTTCTTTTTTAAATATGCATATACATATATATATATATATATATTTTAATAAATATATATATACATATACATAATACGTAATCTTTGAAGAGCGCTTGCGCTCCAGAAGTTTATACGTCATTATTTTCAGATGTATACCGCACTATATAGTGTGATAATAAATTTTTATTTGATGTGATTTTTATGTTGAACAGTAAATAAGAATCAACATGAATTAAATGAATGAAAATATTTCTTCAAAAGGATGTATATTTGAATAGCTCTTTTATATTTGTATATGATGTCACTCATGTTTAAATTCAATTACTTTGTGACAACTGTATAAGAAATTAAGGGGAAAAATACTTTCACGGCTTTCTCTCGGTAACTATTATAATTCTAAACTGACAATGCTTTTTCAAAATTCAGGATTTTTTTTTTTTAATGCAATAAGTACCTGTGTTTTTAAGGACTTTGCTACACCTTGGGTTTGTGAAGTTCCTATCCAAATAGCCAATTTATACAGGAATCTTATCATATCGACAGGTCTAGAATACGTTGAATAACCAAGTAATGAAAATGAGTAGAAGGGAAACACAATCGTATATTTTCTCTGAACTTTATATGCAATTTAATAATAATAATTACTATTCCCTCTTATCAATTATTACTACTCCTTAAATTACTAATATATCCTGTTATTTCCAATTCTGAGACTAATTTTATATCATTAAACACGATGTTGAGTCCAAGTGAATGGGCTCAAAATTCACTGAGAACTTATTCTACAAATATCTTATTTAAGTCAAGAAGTTACAGTGAAAAGACATTTATAAATAATATATAGAAATTACAAATATTTTAAAGTTTTTTTTTTGTTTTTTTTTATTGCATTAACTCATAAATTTTCACTCTTAGGACTTGATCACTTCACTTTTTAATTTTGTTTATTTTCTCTTACTCGTAGTAAGAGGAAGTATTGTAATCGTGTCAAATTTTCGATATTGAGTTTTCACCGGAAATATCCGTTTTGAGGTCCCCTGAGTCCAAAAAAGTGGTTTTTAGCAAATGGTCTGTGTGTGGTGTGTGTGTGTGTATTTGAACAGCATAGCTCAAAAACGAAAAATCGTAGAAAGTTCAAACGTAATATTCCGTTATCACCATGGGATCCGATAGCGGGTCCTGTCAAAATTCCTCAACCGGAAGTACCGCTTTACTAGTTTTTTTTTTTACGTTTTAGCGATTTTCTCAAAAACGGCTCAAACGATTTTCTTCAAACTTGGTATATCAACTAGACATACTAACAGATACAACTTTTATTTGAAACATTTCTCAGGGAAAATTCATTTAAGGGCACTTCTGAGGGAAGGGTGGGGTTAAGTTTTCATCTAAAGTGCTATTTCAGTTTAGTAGACAATTCTGCCATCTAAATAGTGTTAATTAGAATTAAATATGCTGTTGAAATTCCGAGTTTGAAAAAATCGGGTAAACGGAAGTGCGTTTACTTTACCAGTTTACTAAACGATTTTTTTTTCACTTTTTCGCGATTTTCTTGTAACTTATAATATAAACTAAACATGCAAAGATTTACATCATTTTTTAAAAACATTTCTCTGGAAAAATTCATTTAAGGGCACTTTTAGGGGAGGGGTGGGGTTACAGCTTCCTCTAAAGTGCTATCATAGTTGATTATACAATTCCATCATCCAAAGAAAATTAATTAGAAATAAATAGATTGCTAAAATTCCGAGCTTCAAGGAAATTAGTAAACTGGAAGTGCGCTTTTACTGAACAGTTTTCAGTTTTCGACGAATTTCATTAAATTTGGTGCACAAAGTATAAAATTTGTCAATTGTAATTTTGAGAACTGGAGTAAGAGAAAGTTGTGTGAGTGTTTCACACCAGATTTTTTCCAAAACGTATCGGTGAAAAATTGACAAAGCAAAACAAAAGCAATAATAATAATAATAATAATAATAAAAAATATGGTGTGAAACACTCGGACGATTTTCTCTAACTGCAATTAACAAAATAATTGTAACTAACAAATTTTCTTCAAACTTATAAATTTTACTGAATCTTTGTCGTCAGTTTTATATCGACTGGAGGATCGTAACTTAATAAAATGACATTTTGGAGGAAAGCAAACCTCCTCCCAACGCCCAAATCTTCTTTGAATGAATTTCTCGGAACAAAGTTTCAAAAACAAAAGTGATAGATATCTATATTTAGTTAGTGTACCAAATTTAATGAAATTCGTTGTTTGTTATTTTTATGGAGAAAACCGCGAAAACAGAAACAAATTGTTCAGTAGAATAGTACTTCCGTTTAACCGATTTTCTTCAAACCCGAAATATTAGCGATATATTTAATTCTATTTAATGTTATTTAGAACACACAATTATATAATAAATTGATATAGCAGTTTAGACTTTGTCTTCAGGTCAGGGTTTTTTGCAAGAGGCCGATATCGACTTAACTGTTGATGAGTTTAAAATTTCCATGACAAAATGTTCGAGTATATTAGATACATATTTTACAAACATATATAAGGAAATAAATTAAGTAGCCCATAATAATACGGAAAGCATGGCTTTTATCTTCTGTGGTCTTCGATAAACAGCTGCCACTTAAGGAAAATGTATTTTCATACTAAATATATTGAAACGCAGGAAGCCTTGAGCACTTTATTTTAATTGTTACACAAAAAAAAAAAATGTAAAATAAATAATTAAATTTTATTTTATTATTATCAATAGACAGAAATTAACAAATAGAGATTTATATCAAAAAATAGAAAAACGGGGTATGATGCTCAGTTCACCCAAGTAATGATTAAGTGAAGGTAAGGAAACAAATTTTGTTAAAAGATTTCGACATTATGAAAAAGACTGGCATCTGGGTAACCCTTTGTTAGATTTTAAAATTTAAGTAGTTGCAATAAAAATCAAGGTAAAAATGTATTTCATGGAGGTCCCTTCAATGTAATCTCTTTTATCTCCGCCCCCTACACCCCGTGAACTTCGAAAAAACCCTTAGTCGGTCAAATTAGAAAATAAGTAGATCACTGTCCTATTTTCGCGCGCTTACTGTCATAAGTAAAGTTCAAAGAATTAAATGTATTTTTAATGGCTGAGACAATTTTCTGAGTGGATTGTAATATTTATTTTTAACTGCATGCACAGCATACACAGTTTACTACACAATTATATCATCTAAATAATATTAATTAGAATTAAATTATGTGGTTTTCCATAAGCTCGTTACTTGACCGTATGTTTTAAGTACAATAGATATAGTGCTGAGAGATTGGAAAAATAAGTGTGAAAAAATCGGAGTACAATCGACTAATTAACTGCTTTAGACGTATACACACCTGCATTGTCGTTATATACTATTCGATATGCCAGGGAAAAAATTATCCTTATACGTCTCTTTCTTTTTCTTTAAATGTATTGTTCGAATGTATTTAAACGGTTCAGGCATGATCACATGAACAAAAAAAGTAAACACTGTGGACTGGTCGACTTGTTTAGTCCAAGTCTGTTAATACTAAACAACCCATTGGAAAACTTATCCCAAATTTTATACTATCTACATCATCAAAAACTAAAACAGAGCTAAGTTGTTCCGAGTGCTCATGAACTCATAAAGATTCATGATATTGGTGCACAAACTGTGAGGTGCCATTTTGTGTCGATCTTGCTCTGACAATATACTGCAAAGGCTGATTGAATTTCATGTTTTTTTTTTGTTTTTGTTATTCTTAATATTTAAATTTACTTATTTTTTTCCAAATACGAAATTTTTATTAACGATTATTTCAGTAGTAATATTTTTGAGTTCAATTGAATGAAATAATTTTTTTTTTTTTTTATTATTAAAATATTTGGTAAGTTGAGTAATTTAAAAATTATGTTGCTTTCTCTGCTTCTGAGAGAAACTCGGGGTTATAACTCGTTATGATCTTTTAGGCTTTCGCTGCATCAAAAACACTACCAAGATGGCGGGTTGAAACAGCGTCAGTGTTTGCTATAAACCGACGTTTCGGCTCTGAAGAAGCTCATTGCAATGTGAGCGAAACTTCGATTTGTAGGAATCTATGACACGGTCTGAACGCGGAAACTTAAAGGTTTTTCGTAAATCATTATATTTGTCCATTTCTTGCAGTCCGCTTTGATTATATAGTTTACAGCTAGGTAATTCACAATTCAAAATTTTAATCATTAAATTGTATAAAAAGTTCAAAATGCACTAAATTTGCAAGTAAACATATAAGATAAGTAAAATAGTTAAAAAATGTTGGAATAAGTAAAATGTTACTGCAAAAACATGCCTAACCTTAAAATGAGATATTTGCATTTATTTCAGAAAAAAAAATCTGGTGTGATATACTCACACATCTTTCTCTAACTCCAGTTTTCAAAATTGTGACTGACAAAATTTTATAGTTAGTGTACCAAATTTAATGAAATTCCTCGGTGTTTTTATGGAGAAAATCGCAAAAATTAAAAAATTGTTCAGTAAAGTCGCACTTCCGCTTTACTAATTTTCATTAAACTCGGAATTCTGGCAATCTATTTATTTCTAATTAAATTTGTTTGAATGGTAGATTTGTATAATCAACTACGATAGCAATATAGAGAAAAACATAACCCCACCCCTCTTCCAAAAACCTCCGTAAATGACTTTTCCAGAAGAAATGTTACAAATAAAAGGTGCAGCTTTTTATATGAGTAGTTCACATGCCTTGTTTAAAGAAAATAGTTGGAGTCGTTTTAGAGAAAATAGTAGAAAATTGAAAAATACTTCCTAGTGAAAACGTACTTTTGGTCATCCTATTTTTTTCAAACTCGGAATTTCAACAACACATTTAATTCTAATTAATATTATTTAGATGATTAGAATTGTGTGATAAACTGAAATAGCACTTTAGAGGACACCGTAACTCCACCCCTCACCCAAAAGTACGCTTAAATGAATTTCACCAGGGAAATGTTTCAAATAAAAGTTGTAGCTCTTTTTATGTTTAGTTGATATATCAAGTTTGAAGAATATAGTCGGAGCCATTTTTGAGAAAATCGCAAAAAAGTAAAAAAAAAAAAAAAAAAAACTAGTAAAGTGGTACTTCCGGTTTAGGAATTTTGACAGATAACCTACTGTCGGATCCCTTGGCAATACCTAAACGGAATATCGAGTTTGAAATTTCTATGATTTTTCGTTTTTGAGCTATGCTGTTTAGACCATTTTCTAAAAACCACTTTTTTGGACTCAGGAGACCTCAAAACGGATATTTCCGAAAATTTGACATGATTACTAGGAGTAAGAGAAAGTAATATTGAAACCAAATTAATATTCATATTATTCTGACACCTATGTTGATAAAAAAAAAAAAATCAACTGAAATAAACTGCTGCAACTAACAACTGACTAACTATATAAAGACATCTATCAACCTTATCTACAGATCTCTAATAACATCATCTCAAGAATCGGTTATAAACTAAACCATAGAAGACTTTTAAGCCAAGACTGATACGTTATGACATTACGTTTAAACAAAGACACAACGTTATGGACAGTAGTGTATAATAACTTTAAAAGTAAATAAATAAAACACATGTTTAAATCTCCTTTAAGTTTATTTGTTAGTTTACTTGTTTCTTTATTTATAACTAACCATATACATTGTAGCTATTGTAAACTGCTGGTCGGTTATAATATGATAATAAAAATATTTTAAAAAACTTACCATGAAATTTATTCAGTAGCATTATTTCAGTTTATGTTAATGTAAATATGCTCAGTCCTTGATTTAAAACACAACTGAATAAATAAACTGTTATAATGATAACAATTAAAATATAAACTAATCAATATTATATATTTCAATTTTTGTAAGCAATATTAACTTCTTCTTACATTCTCTCATCCCTAGTAAGAGAAAGTATTGTGTTCTGGCCAGATGTTCGAAATTGTGTTTTTACCGGAAATAGATGTTTAGGGGTCTCCTGAAAACGAAAAAATCTGGCATGAAAACACCAGGCAGATTATTTCTTCCTAAAGTTTACAAAATTTTAGTTGACAAATTTTATAGTTACTACATTAAATTTAATGAACTTTGTCGGTATTTTTATGGAGGAAATCGCGAAAACTGAAAAAAAAATCTGGTGTGAAACTCTCACACAACTTTCTCTTACTCCAGTTCTCAAAATGATAATTGACAAATTTTATAATTTGTGTACCAAATTTAATGAAATTCGTCGAAAACTGAAAAAACTGTTCAGTAAAAGCGCACTTCCGGTTTACTAATTTTCTTGAAACTCGGAATTTCAGCCATCTATTTATTTCTAACTAATTATGGTTGGATGATAGAATTGTATAATCAACTAGGATAGCACTTTGATGAAAATCTAACCCCACCCCTCCCCTAAAATGCCCTTAAAAGAATTTTCCCAGATAAATGTTTTAGATAAAAGTTGTAGATCTTTGCATGTTTAGTTTATATACGAAGTTTCAAAAACATCGTCGGAACCATTTTTGGGAACATTGCAAAAAAGTGAATAAATCATTTAGTAATGTGGTAAAGTAAACGCACTTCCGGTTATCCGATTTTTTCAAACTCGGAATTTCAACAACATATTTAATTCTAGTTAACATTATTTAGATGACAGAATTGTCTAAAAAACTGAAATAGCACTTTAGATGGAAACATAACCCCACCCCTCCCCCAAAAGTGCCCTTCAATGCATTTTCTCGGAGAAATGTTTCAAATAAAAGTTGTAGCTCTTTGTATGTGTGGTTGATGTTTAAGTTTAAAGAAAATCGTCGGAGCCATTTTTGAGAAAATCGCAAAAAAGTAAAAAATCCAACTAGTAAAGTGGTACTTCCGGTTGAGGAATTTTGACAGATAACGTGTGTCAGATCCCACGGTGATACCTAAACGGAATATCAAGTTTCAACTTTCTATGGTTTTTTCGTTTTTGTGCTATGCTGTTCACATACATACATACACACACACACACACAATTTGCTAAAAACCACTTTTTTGGACTCAGGGAACCTCAAAATGGATATTTCCGGTGAAAACTCGATATCGAAAATTTGACACGATTACAATACTTGGAGTAAGAGAAAGTAACTAATTAATTTTGTTTAGATGGTAGAATTGTAATAATAAACTAAGATAGCACTTAAAAGGAAAACATATCTACCCTCCCCCAAAAGCCTGCTTAAATGAATATACCAGGAGAAATGTTTCAAATAAAAATTTTAGCTCATATTATGTACTCCACAATCTTAGTTAAAAGAAAATAAATCGTTGGAGCCGTTTTAAAGAAAATAGCTGAAAACTAAAAAATACTTTTCAGTAAAAGCGCACTTCCGGTCGGCCGGTTAAAAAAAAAAAACAATCAATTTCCAAAATTAGCTAACAAAATAGGATCTCGTAAATGCAATACTGGATTTTTCTATTACCATTAGCATTAAAAATAATTCAGCTATTGTAAATCTCTCCTTTTATCCGCTGTTGTGATTTTCAACTTACTATAAATTCCTGAATAAGATCCTTTTGTTGTTTGGAGAATATTTCTGATATAAAAAGAGTACAATTGTTATAGTTAAAATTAGTATACTAAAGAAAGAATAGAATTTGAACAAAAAAGAAAAAGCAAAGCTTTTCATAAGAAGTAAAAAAAGGATTTCAGTTTATTTACGTGATATTTAGAAGCTCTAGAGAGGTATTTACAATTGTAATCTATTGAAAAAGGATAATGCATAAAAATGTATAATAATCTGTTTGTGTTACTTAAAATACTTTCTTAATGTTATGGATATAATACATATTTTGGCTACAGTCCAATAAATAAATAGTTTGAAAAGCATTTAAGTGGAAAAAATGTAATAATGGATTGAATGTTTATTTGGACAGCTTCAAAAACTGTTAATGAGAAAATAGAAACGGTGAAAAGAGATTGGTCTGATTTAACGAAAAGCAACTTTTTGTTTTGAATTTATCTATATGATTGAGGCGCCATAAGCTGAGTGGTTAGAGGCGCGGGCCGCAAAACTTAAGAGAATAATGGTACTGGGATCGATACCCAGCCTCGACCATGGAATATGAATAAAATCAGAAATGCATGTTTACTATCCGCTAGACGGTCCATGCATACCTGATCGGTAGCTGGACTTAAAGCTCGCCTTGAAGGACATGTATTACTTTACTCTTAGTTAACTACTTAATTTAAACATATAATTTTTTCGTATTCTTTTCTTTTTTTACTGACGTTGCTATCTCGAGACTTTGCCCTAAGACACTCTTTTAACTTATTATCAACTGCTTTATTAAAGTCTGTACTATAATTATTATATCTAGCAAGTATGTTTCCAGAGTACGGTATAAACATCTTCCATTAGAAGAGAATTTTGATTCTACTACAACATTCAAAAGATTCATATCAACTGAATTTGTAGTTTTTAAATATGTTTGACTGGAACTTTTTTAGTTCTGTCAGCTGATGTTGCTGTAAAGAAAGAAATATTTAGCCATAAATTGTAATAATTTAGTAACTATTTATTTATGGCTTGGTTTTACTCTTTCAGCCACCTAATAATATAAACGTGTTTTACAAAACTGACAAGCTAAGTAATAAATGAGGGTCAAAATTTAATTTTTAATGCTTCCATAAAAACACTAACAATATACCACTGCAATAAAAGGCTAAGGTAATTAAACGGAGCTAGTCTAATCGAGAAGTCTAGTTCGCGATCCTTAAATTTAGTGCATATCTTCATTTTTTTTTTTAAGGCGCGTCAACATCTATGGTCATTGGCGCCCGAAGCCATTTGAGTGCACTGCCGGTCTCCGGACAGTCTTCCCTCATTAAACACAACACTGTCCATCACTGTGGACAGTGAGCTGTAGAGGCTCCTAGGAAGAAAAAATCTAAGGGCAGCACTGCTGAACTCGAACCCGTGGGAGTCCAGTACGCTAACCACTTAGCTATTCCTCTCCCGAATATTCATATATTATATTTAATAATTTACACTAAAATGGTGTTAAAAGTGTAAAATTGAATTATTGAATTTAATATTATAAAATGATTCCATTGTTGTAAATATTTGAATTGAAGACATCAAAATGAATAGCTTAGGATAATAATTTATTCAATATATATTTATAAATATTACCTAATCATAATATTATGTAAGAAAAGACATACAAAAATTATCTGTTTGCCAAAATCCGACAATGGGTGAGTGCACAGAATAAAATCCTGATGATTATAAAATGAAATATGTGGGTTAGAAAAAATCTCATCTGTGATTTCAAATATACTCCAGAAAGAAGCGGTGATTAAATAAATAAAATGAAAAATCCATATAGAATGGAAAAATGTTTTTATTAACTGACGTCTAAAATGACAATTCTTCTTATCGAAATAAAATTCTTAATTTTAAACAAATTAGCAACTAATTCACTGGGTATTTACTTATCCAGTACATTAAAAACAAAAACAAAAAATCTTTTAAGAATAGTAGACTAAAATTTATAAAAATATATAAAATCAACTAATATCTCTAACAAATAAAAGAAAAGATGATATTTGTTCACCTTACAGTTCTCAACTAGAATAGGTAGTTGGAGGTGTGTGTGTTTCGCATTACGCCGGACGACAAAATAATTTATCAAGATATCCTGAAGATGGGGGAACGCTACAAAGTTTAAGAGGAAGATTTAATAAAGTAGGCAAGAGTAATAATACTAACAACATTGCAACATCTATTCGAGACATATTAAATAAATTTTCAACACCTGAAATTGCTGCAAATCCTTTTAAAGGATGATCCCTTACCATCAAAGTGAAGTTTGCAAAAGCAAATCATTGATGACAGTAGAACATAAGGGCTGAAAGTTATTTGTACATATAAAATCTGCAAAAAATTCTTAAAGAATGATTGAAGTTAAAACGAAAATTGGGTAAAATGAGACATGGTGTGTTCTGCATGGTCCCCTTCTAGTCTCCTTCATTCCACTTTCCTCGCCTATCACAGCATATCTATTTTTTAACATTGAACCACTGAACATTGAACCGGGTCCTATTCGGTGAAAACCGAACGCAGAAAACGACTGACAACAAGTGAGGATGGTGGGGTTGAAAGGACGGAAGGGTTTGAAGAGGTGAATGGCACTATAAAAGGAGATATTTTCTGATTAGTGCGCGTAATTTTATTTACCACCTATGGTAATACGGTTGTAGGAGCTGTCTCTAGTACCAAACAAAAATAGTGAGAGAAATTAAAAATACACAATAAGTAGCATAACAACTTCCGAAAATAACAATAATTCTTGTCCATTGTCTTCTTTTAACATTAATAAATCGAGTGCAGATCGAAGTAAGGCGTACGGTTGCGCAAAAAATTGGAAAAACAAAAAAATTAAAAAAAAGGAAAATAAAATTTTCATAGAACTCAAAAGAATAATTTTATAAATATAATAAATCTGATCCGTCTTTAACATCCATCTGATCCGACAACTTAAGCAAATATATGTATTAATTTTGTATTTGTCCGTGATCACCTACAACTTGCCTGTCACAATTATATAACTTATTTTAATTGCCATAATCCTATGTATAATCTATGACAATACAAAAGTACCGACAAACACATGTACAAAAGAATGAAAATAAACGTTTAGATTTAATTGATAAACACATTTGTGTTTGTTGCACACATTTGTCTTGTTTACAACAGCTGCCTAAACCAATAAAACATTGCTGAAAAATCGTTTTTTTTTTAATCTAATAAACTGGCTATCTTCCACTTTCATTCATTCCCCTAAACTGTTACAATAATAACAAACCGATTTCTCTGTTTTGCAACAGTTTTCACCCATCTTGCGGTATGTTGCTCGGCAGCATTATTTTTTTGTTCTATACTTGGGTGATCAACATGAAAAATGAGCTTATGTTTATGCTATTTAACAATTCACATTCATTAACAAATAACAAAATTACACATTACCCCATATTATTCTTCTGCGGCATTTAAATCTAAGTTCGCGAGGATTGAAAACCCATTATATACGAACTTGGTGAATTTGCTCTGACGATGGATGAAAATCCGAAACCAGTCAAGAACAATATGAATATGCATGCTACGACGGATAAAATATTCTATGTATTATCATTAAAAACAAAAACAAATTAAATTAATAAACATGATATAAAGACAACCATATTTAATAGAACAAATAAAAAAATGCACATTGAAATTGTTTTGATGGCCATTGAAGAAATCACTCTGGGTGAAACATGATAGCAATATCTTTGAAAAAATGATGGAGTGGCCCTACTCTGTTCGCGATGATATTTTTCAAGGTATCAAAAAAAAAATGATCTTCCCACCTGCTCCGTCGCAGTATTCTATTCTTCAAGTCACGCCACAGAGCTAAATTTTTGGTTATAAACTCAAAATGAGGGTCAAAAAAATTTATGGAATGACTGACCCTAACGTACTCATAATCGCGGTCATCTAACAGGAGGTTATAGCCCCGCCAAGAATTTAATGGTCATCATCCTGGTAAACTGCTATCGCGAATAAAAGACTCAGTTTTATTGTGTATATTAATCACTATAGAAAGTGGCTAATGTATATGATAGTGGTTGGGAGGGGTGTCCATTGTGTTCCGTCAACAATGCGGACCCGGTAAAATAATTAAGCATTATTTAAATGATGCTAGAAAAAGACTGTAAAGTTTGCTTTCTTACAAGAATCAGAACTTATAAAAACTAAAACAGTTTTTGAAATACATGTATATATAATAAAGTAACTACTTCTGGTAATCAGTCTCAATTTTAACTCTATTGGTAGCACTACAAAGTTCTTTTTTCCCTGATTTTTTTTATTTCACAGTAGGTGAACATTTACTGCTATTGCTGAGCAATGCTAAAGTAAATATTTCAAATCTGAACTAACGGTAAAGATCAGAAAGTTACCTAAAAGACTAGAAAATTCTTATCTTCTTGGTTCAATGCTAATTCTAATGCCATTTTTTGGTCTTAAAATTAATTCCGCTAATAAAACTAAATCTTCTCTTCTATCAGCTGATGTTATTTTAAATTTTCGCAGAATCCAAGAAATAATTACTTTTTCTTCCATTACAGCAAATTTCTGGCCTAAAAACATTAAGATTTAGTAAGCATTAGAATTGTATTACATATAATGTATTATTTGTTAGAAAATAAAAACAGATTAATAAAATTTAGGGATTACTCAGATTCACTCGGATATTTCAAAAAACTTATGAACTGGACTTCAGCAGGAAGATATCTATCCTACCTACAGTTTAATAGGGCTGGTGAAATAACAGAAAACATTTGTATCGACACTAACGACTTAATATACATAATAGCCATGCATGTACTTGCATATGCTGATTACATGAACGTAACTGAAAGAACATTAAAAAATAAAGAAAGTATTCCAAGTTGTAGGAATTTATCCGTTGCAGCATGGTTATTTTTGTTGTTTCTGACCGGTTTCTGATTTTCATCTCATAGTATGGCTATCAAGTACGTGTACAGAGCTGACTTCAACTTATGTTGCTGTTACGCACTACACTTCTTGGATGTATAAAGTTGAAGTCAATAAAAAACTTCATTTAAGATATGTTCTGGGGGCTGGGGATACGTTTGGCTTTCCTCTAAATCCATTTCAATATAATATAGGATTCGATCATCTACATAATGTTAATAAGCATTTAAGGTCAAAATTCCAACTAGTCATGTAAGTGGTGTTGGGATGGGTGACTTTAGGTTTTCCTCTAAGGTGCCATTTCAATATATTATACTATTCTATCATCTATATAATATTAATAAGAATTTAATGTCAGACCAAAATTTTGAATTGAAGAAAATAGGTTTACCGGAAATACGAATTTTATATATTTTATTACGGAAATAACTCATGTTTCAAAATAAAAACATTCTACAGAGACCAAAAGGAAGACATAATAGTTCAATGTCGTTGTGATTTTGCTTGCTAACTACTTCGCATATAAATGTCTACAGATAACTGACTGCCTTTAGGAATATTCACTTCTCCCTATAAATTTTAAAACATTATCTGCACGATGGATAAATATTGTGATTACCTATACAGTTCCTAGGTCCAGCGCTGAATGGTACATAACCATATGGATTTCTTGTAGAATCCCTCTCCATAAATCTTTCTGGAATGAATCTTTCAGGTTGTGGGAACACTTCAGGATCTCGGTGCAGTTGATATGCCACAATCATTGCCGTAGTGCCAGCTGGGATCAAGTACTTGTCTGTAAACGTTTTGCATTACACTCTCAAAACAGTCATTCTAAGTGAGATAAACCAACTTCCTTCTCCGTAAAGAGAAAGTTAAAGAAGCCAAAAAATAGTTATATTGTTCATAATAATGTTTGGAAAAAAAAATATCTATTCAAAAAAAAGAAAATACCTATTTTGACATCTGTTGTGAGTAATCTAGCAAACATGGGCACACTGGGATACAAACGCAATGCCTCTTTTATGCAGCATTCCAAGTACTTCATCTTTGTCAAATCCTGTGTGGTAGGATGTCTATCACTGTCACCGAATATACTCTGCTGCTCATTGAATACTTTCTCCTAATTATTATAATTAAATTAGACACGCAATAAAGTATTGATTTATTAGTCCATGTAAAACAAGGGAATTTGGTTCGCAGGGCTAGAAAACGAGAGTTTTCCCGGTAAAACAATTTAATTTTGTAATCATGACAGGTTTCAAGTGTTCATCCTCTTCAGGATCAAGACATTGTGGAGACTGGTGAACACCCAAATCTGGTCGATGATCAGAAAATGAATTAGGCTGTCATGGAAAAATTTCTGATAATTATAAAACAACGAAATAATTTTTTACAATACCTGAATTTTCTGGTTTGATCCCAAAAGAAATAGTAACCAGCAGATGGCAGCAGAAGTTGTATCATGTCCCTGAAAATAATAAAACATTTTAGAATATTTTGCTAATTAGAAAGAATAAATTTAATAATGTTAATGTATGGTTTAACAAGTGACTTTTTTTTTTCTTCATAATTTTACTGTTACCTCAAACATGAAAGTATCTACTTCTTCTCTAATATCTTCATCGCTCATCGGTGCATTTTCCTCTTCCGAAGTTCTCAATAACAGATCCAGAAACGCTAATCGTTTCTTAACTCCTAATTCTAGAGCAAATAAATAATAGATTTATTATAAACAATCAAAGTCTTCATTTGTTCAAATAAATTTGCGATTATAAAGGAATAAAATAATTGATCCTGCTCTCTTTTGCTTAATTACCATTTAGTTCGCACAATTCTTTAGGTTGCTGGTTCAGCAACTTAAACAATTAATTACCGACTATTTGAGAATCTATTATAATTGCAATGTTAAGTTTATAAACTAAGTTCAAGTGCATTATTTAATCCATAATTGCAAAACATGCAACGTATTTTAGCATTAAATAATTAACTATTGTAGTACTTGTTAATTAAGGTTAAAAATATGGAATTGAACTAATCGCTTTATTTTCGAATATAAAATAATCAAATTTGTTACGAAGAAATCATTATTTTTATAATAAATCTCTCTTCTGTTACTTTAAGATGCACTATTGAGAGATCCTCAGATTCTTGAATTTAAGAGTAAACATATGGGTTTTGAAGACACCATATGCTAGAGAAAAAATGGTTTTTAGGAATTGGACTTCTCCCTCCCTTTCGCTTCCGTTTCTTCCGTCGTAAATGTGTAATCTGTGAGAACCTTTACTCTAAGTATTCGGTCAAAATCTGTTTAATGATCATTTTGGAATGATATTTTCAGTTATTTTGATAAACCTCAAACTTGATATGCAGACTATATATGCTATATATATTTTATAATAGACTCATTTTTTATCAACTTGTCTGTGGTCGGACGAGGCAAAATTTGCCAACAATGGATTATTGAACAAATGGAATTTTCGAAACTGGGCTTGAGGAGAATCCGTACGTTTCTTACTCAGTCATCAGCTGGTGGTTTTTTTCTATTAATGTTTGGTGTGGGTTAATTGGTGACAGGCTTATTGGGCCCTTCATCTACGAAGACAACCTTAATGGTAATCAGTATTTGGACTTCCTTCGCAATGTCGCAATTGTTGTCTAATTATTAGTATAAGTAAGCTGCAATTTACTGTAAAGGCAGCCTTAGCGGGCCTAGGAATTCAACAATATTTAAGCTGATAATTTATTATTCTTACCAGTTTCCTCCTCATTATTGGTGAAATATTTTAGTCCTTCTTCTTTGGCCTTCCTTATTTCAGCTCGTTTTTCCTTGATTACCTGCACATTATTAAGCAAATTATTGTATGGAGGGAAAATTAGATATTAATTTATTTAGCGTTTAAATAAGCAAACATAAAATACAGAACCACACATTATCAGCAAACGTTCCGCTCTAGGCGTTGTTAAGATCTCTAATCACGTGTACAATTTTTACTCATATAAATTGTGCTCCAGTGCCTAGCGCTCTCGCATGCGGAGCGAATGTCAGGGGTTCAATTCCTGGGTTTAACTTTATAAGTAATATTAGGGAGTTACAAATTATAGCGAGCCTGGAATAAAGACCTGGACAAAACGGCATGGGAACCACCGTTCTAACTAAATCGCTGTCCGTCAGGTCCTTTAAGGCTATTGCGGCAAGGGTTTAGCTTGCTTAATTAACAACGGCCAAACATAAATATTGTTTACATTGGTTTAGATATTAGTTTTAGTATGTGAAGCTAAATAAAATGGTTATAATAAAATAATGTAAATAAAAACCATATCCTATGCAACATTTAAAATAATTTAAATTTAATTAAACAAATTACAAATTAACACAAATTAAATTTTGAGTAGATTTTGTTAACTACTTATTTATAAGGCAATTCGCAAAGGAGATACTAAATAATTGAGTTTTTTGTTTTACCAAACCTTTATAGTACAGTGGGAAATTAGGTTAGTACAAAACATACCAAATATGATTTTGGAGTGGAGAACAAGTATGAGTAAATTCCTAAATTTCAAAGAAAAATGTGATATATTTTATATTTTGGAGTTATACACAAAGGTTACTAACTCTATTTGAGAATCCATGCAAAATTGCCAAACATTCTTGATGTTCTTTGTAGAGTGAACTAAGTTTGAATAGCCAGTCTGGTTGTAACCAAATTTTGGCTTGTCGAGTTTGAATTATAGATCCTATTCTGTAAAATAACAAGAATAATAAAATGATTGTATAAATCTTATCAAGAATTGAAACTAGCAAAATTATTACCAGCAAAGTCGTAAAGGCGAATTACTGTTTTGAAATTCTAAGAAAATAATTTTCGTTCTTACTGTAGATTATTAAAAAGTTTGTGATGAACAAAGTTTACATTTTTTAATCCATCGCCAATGATAGGCAGTTCACAATTTCGTTTCGAACAACCTTATGTAAGCAAGCTCTGACTAAAAGAGATTTTGTCCATGGTTTCTAGACGGTGCTGATATAGGGCCTAACAAGCAGCAACGTGGATCGTATTAGAACACCAACCTTACAGAACGAGCGTTCAGCAACATTGTTCGCTGTTGTTCGGAGACAATCATATCACTTAGTCATACTGAAGTTATCGGTAAAAAAAGACCGAGGAAACTTGCCAGGAATAAGTTTTCTAGCTAGGAAGCACAATCGCTATCCTTCATAGCTTGCATCTTCTCTATTTTTATTTTTTGCATGTATCAGGAGTTTGATTCCTGTCGGGCACATCTCAAAAGTTGCTTGCTTTGCAACCATATTTGCCAGCTGGAAGGACTTCTCTTTTCTCTTCATGCGACGGCAGCGGCTGGTACTTAGTCACTTGTGAGTTACTTACTTACTTAATCAGGGTCCTCTTCTACCTGTGAGTGTATAGGAGTAAGTTACTTCCAATCCTTTTTCTAATAGTTCCTCAAAAGGAATGTCGTAGATTTCTCAAGCAAAATCCAGCTCTGGGCAGAATCGTAGATTGAAGGGCGATTAGATTAACGCGTATCATTATTTCTTGTATGTACGAAAAGGGTAATCGAAATTTGAGTTTTTTTTTGTTTGTTTTTTTTAGAAAAATATGTTATTTCTAATCCTTTATTATATTTTTAATTATTTACCTATAAACAGCTTCAGCATATTCAGAGTCTTCGTTAGTTTGTGCATGAACTTGTCTTCCCATGGCGGTTTCTGTAAGTTAAATAAGCAATTTTCATTATTTAACAAATGAAGGATATTTTGCCAAATACTTTCTTCTAGAATTCATACCTTTACTAATAATTACGAATCTATGGCCTGAATTAGGCATTCAAATTTAACCTCTCTGAATCTCTCGTGCTAAACCGAGATTTTTGCTTCAACAGGCCTGAATATCAAAATGCCCAATGAGTGCAGTTGAAAGTAGGAATTAAAGAATAGGTGTTGGAAACCCAGGTAAGAGATAAGCGTAAAACTTGGGTCTATAGCATTAGCCTAGATTTACTGCACAACTACATCTTCAAGGATGGAACCATTAGAAAGATTACAGGCCAAAATATACCTATTGAAGACTAAACACCCCGAAAATGCGAGAGGCTTTTATATAGGGAAGAGATAACCCCTACTGCATAGTTGTTTCAGTATGAATGACGCTTTATCTCTTAGAGGAAAAAACAAAAACAAGACTTCAATCTTCAGCAAGAATCGCACTTCAGACTCTTGTCTGATGAAATAGACAGTATTTAAGAATGTGAATGTGATTGTGTGTTTAAGTAAATGAATGTGAATGGCATTTGGCACAATAGATCCAACGACAACTCGGTGGTTGCTACAAAAATGTTTGGATTTGGAACAAAGTAACCACACATTTATCCATTTTATATCCAGCCATTTCGAAATTATGAATATATATATATATATATATATATATATCCTCCATATATATATATCCTCCATTTGGTTGGGTCAAGTGCTGAAAAATATCTGAGATTTTGCCCGGCATTACTAGCTTCTGTTCCTTTGCCCGGCTTCTGTTCCTTAGTGCTTAACGGCAGGTTATATTTTAATTAGGAAAGGAAGCAGCTTGAACTAACAAAAAAGTTGTATTTTACCATTGATAAGTGAGTACTTACCACATATAACATCTAAAGTACATCTTGTAATGTATGGGAATAAATTGAATGGTCCTTTATCAACCTCTGAAGACAATTTCCTCGTTAACATTCGAGCATGTTCAGTAAACACACCAAGAAAATCGTCGAGGATACGGAAATGGAATGATGGAGTCAGTATTTTCCTCCGAAATTGCCATTTACCACCTATTTTTGAGAAAATAAATGAATCATATAATAATCATAAAATAATCTATAATACTTTTAACAACAAATTTGGAACAATATTTATTACTTACCTGAACTTGTAAGTAATCCTTGGCCTAACCAAGGGTGTAAATATGAATAATCTCTACTTTTTTCTATATGTTTGGAACTGCTTAATATGGCCTAAACATATTACATTAACTTAGTAATGTTTCAATAACACCTCATTGTATTTAAATGTATGAATACTGCTTATCTATATACAATGTATCATTTATGCTGTCAAGAATTGATGATAGTAGGAAGTGTGATAAAAGAAAGTTTAAGGAAAAAAAGGAAAGTAGTATATTAATTAGTAACAAATCAGTTCCATTTCCTCAGTCGTATGTTTAAAATATAAAAATATTTACAAGAACTCTATATTTTCACAGACACATTTCCGAACTTCTCTTCAACTTAATGAATGGAAAGAATCTCACCTTGTCAAATATACTCTTCCCAAAATGAAATGAAATTATTACTCACGTTAGGAAGAAATTATTGAGAAAAATTCTATTGTTACTAATAAATCCAAAATCCTCGACTTCGAAACGGCTAAAAATGGCATGAGAGTGTTTGTGCTTATATGGTGTTTGATTGAAAATAAAATGTAAATAAGTTATTTTTTGCTTTTTCAACCTACCTATTGATCACCAAGAATATTTTACTTCCGGAACCTTATGAAATTCCTTGTTGATGTAATTGCACAATTGAAATAATATTTTCATTGTTTCTTATCTAGTAACTTAAATTTTGGAAGTTCAGATGATCAGAATTTTGTAGAAACAAGCATATATGTAATTGAGAATACAATCAATGTTAACAAATTACCTCTACAGCAGAAGCTTTGCTGATAAATACGTAAGGTCTTATTCCTAACCATGCCTTGCAAATACCACTGGTTCTTCCCCAAAGGTAGCGTGTGGAGGTCATTCGCGTGAAAATCTCTGTAAAAAAAGATAAATAACATGAATTATAAATTTTGTAAAAGGAAACACCGCTTGATATTTTTGAGTTTTTTTTTTTGTTTTAATGAATAAGATGTGTATGTTCCTTATTATTATTATTATTATTACAGAAGCTTGTTTCGAAAATCAAAATACCACAATGAAGTTGACGTGATTAAGACATTAATTTTAAAGCTTCCCAGCCAGCACCACTGATGTAACTTCATGGGATCGAAACTACTGTCTATTTAGGTGTTTTTTTTAGTACATGCAGTTGCACCGTTATTATTATTATTATTCACAAAAGGGGAGGGCAAACCCTACGCTATCCAAAGCCTCCCAAGGCCCATATAGCTACCCCTAAAGAATAACAACCACTGGGTCTAGAACGAAAATCCAGGCCCAGGTTTTAACCATCTAAGTTTCACCACAGACCGAACAAATCGGACCAAAACCTTAAAAGGACACAGCTTAAGATCCTCTACCGATATCCTATTCCGGCCGAAGGTCCTAAACCTAATCTCCTCACAACCCAAACAATTCGTCATCAGATGCATGGGTGTTTCCTCCTCAGTCTCACAAACTCTACAAAAGGGGTCAGGCACTAGTCCCATTATATAGAGATGTCTCCTTAAACCACAATGCCCAGTGAGGAATCCAACCAGATGTCTGAGGGAGGTCCGTGAAAGACATCGGACCCCGCTACTCAAAGCTCCGTCCGGGCCCCCAATGAGCATTTTAGACTGCCGACAACCCACTGCACTCATCCATAAGGATGAGTGCTGTGAGGTCATCCACGTCTGAAAGCCCGACAAACATGTGCCAGAAGACACACCAACAGCAGGCTCTGGACCAATGAAAGGGAGAGAGGCACCTAATTTGGCAAACCTATCCACCTCCTCATTCCCAAAAATTCCCATATGACCTGGAACCCAGACCAGAAGCACATCCTTTAATGAAGAAAGATCTTCCAGTCTTCTAGAACATTCCAACACCAATCTGGAAGTGAAGACACATGAATTAAGCGCCTTCAACGCAGCCTGGCTATCCGAGCAGATACAAACACCCTTTAAATTAGTGTTACGCACCCTCTCATCCAAAATACAGCAAAGAATTGCATAAACCTCAGCCTGGAAAACGGTGGCCCACTCACCAAGAGGCGCTACCAAATGATCTCCCGTCTCAAAATAGACGGCAGCCCCAGACCTACCATCCATCCTGGAACCGTCCGTGTAGCATCGGAGATAATTCTCAGGAATCACACCAGACGGACCCAGGGTTAACCAATCTTCCCTAGAAGGCAACCTAACCCTGTAGGAATGACCAAAGACAAAAGTCTTCAAATTCCTATCAGAAGGGAAACCTGTAATGGGAATCCTTAAAAGCATCTCACGATAAATGGTAGAATGACCATATCGCTTACCCTGCCAAAAACCTGCCTGTTTAATTCTATAACATGGAAGTACCTAACAATCTAGGAGGTGTACCTGTATGGAAGTACCTACTATCTTCCTTCTATGAGTAAATAGAACTGCCTGGGTCTTAATAGGATTAATAGAAAGACCCTTATCCTGTGTCCAACAATATACCATGTTAAGGGCGCTTTGCACTAGGTCCGAAATAGTGGACAAAGCGCCCTAACAATAAATGACACCATCATCGGCATATGCTTGCACATAAAATCCCGATGAATTCATCCTAACCAAAAGGTCATCCATGACGACGCACCACAACTTTGGTGAGAGACAACCCCCTTGAGGGCACCCTCTCCCCGCTTGTACTATCATGGTGCGCCCGCCAAGGGAAGCCTGTATAACCCTACTCCTAAGATAGACACCTATCCAATTGATTAAGACGGGATGTATACCTTTTCGTACCAAGGCATCTTCGAGAGCATCAAACGATACTCTGTCAAATGCCCCCTCAACATCAAAGAAACACCCTAGGGCATATTATTTTATTTCCAAAGCAGATTCTATCCTTCCGACGAGACAATGTAATGCAGTCTCTCACAATATAAGCATGTTGGTTAGGATGGAGTGGATGATCCCTTAATGGGCCATCAGTAATATACCTATCCAAGTTGAACCGTTAATAGAATAAAAATGTAATAAAAATACACAACCACTAACCATCATGATCGACGTTCACTTCAATAGTGTTGCCAATTATAGGAAGCGACGGTAATCCAGGCAACTTATTGATCATACTGACCATTCTCCATCTAATGGCATTGAAGACGATGATGTACAGTAATAATGTGGACGAAAAAAACCATAGTATACCATCTCCAAATATCCAAAGTATTCCAGATGCAAGTAGGCTCATCCTCTAGTCTGGGATTCGAGAAACTATAAAAAAAAAACTATTAGTTGTTTAATAAGTAACTTATAAAATCTATTATTGAAATTTATGTAAAATGTGCATGAGGAAAAATTTCTGTTTCTTTTATCCATTATTAAAGGACATTATTTTTTCGTTTAGTCACTTTATTTTATTTTTCAATTAAGTATAATTCACAATGTGGCAATTAAAAGAAAATTATTAATAATAATAGCATTATTATTATTCGTCTGATGGGAGGAAGGACCAAATCCTACGCTATCCAAAGCCGCAGTGGGCCCATAAATTTATAATAAATAATAACAGTACAAATTTATTATACCAAAAGAACGTAAATTATGATCATTCTTTCAGAATTGTATACTCAAAAAGTTTTTATTCAGAAATAGAAGGGCTGCATACATCCTTAATCTTAATGCTCATACTTAGTGTGAATTTGTCAAACGAACTTACTCAATAAAAGATAAAGATAGGATTATTCCAAGCAGAAAATAACTTTTTAATTAATTTAATAAACAAGCATGGTCAGTGATTTTTTTTCCAATTCTGCGGACCCAATCATAACAACAAGCCAGAGTGATTATCATAGTGATCATTTCGTCAAAAAATTACCAATCACTAACTATTTTAAAATTAAATAATCATACCAAATAATGGGCTCAATTAATGTACAATTACTGTTATACTTCTTTTCCAATAGACATTTCACTTTGGTAAATAACTATCTATCAGTTATGTTTCAGTAAAACGGTATATGTAAAATGTGTGTCTCAGTACAAACTAATTGCAACGGATTGAACGAAGTCAATTTATAACTGCGGAAGTAAACAATGAATGAAGTAATATTGTTTGTTCAAACCAAACCCCTCTACAGCACTCCACTAAAATTGGGAAATCCGAAAAACCAGAATAAGATGACACAACTTTTTGTTATCTCTAATTTCCAAGCAATTTTTATTTTTTTTAATTTTTTTGAGAAAACATGTAGCACTATTTTAAAACCAGCCTTCAGAAATTAAATTAATAATAATAAAATATAACCAGCCCTTCCTTTTATTTCAGGAAATAAATTAAATAGTCATTAAAAATTATTTGTAAAAATATTTAAAGATGCCCTTCAGGCCTTCAGTCCCATACAAAATAGTTTATCCTCTTACAATAACAATAATTGTTATTGTGCAATTATTGCATAATGCGAGGTAATTTAGATTTAATATCTTATTTTTCCTTTATAAGAAATAGATCAATGTCCAATTTTACATAAACATATACGGTCTTCTTACATGAAATTCTCTTAAGCAAAACTGCCAACTCAATTAGATATTTCCACAGTATACTATATAAACATAAACTTCGTACAGTGAAACAAATGTAAAATTTCTGTTTACTTTTCTTAAGAAAGTTAAGAGCTAATTAACATGTAGATGGTAATTTAGAGATTTAGAGATCTTTATTCATATGAATGAAAGAATGGTTTGGTTGTCAGTTAATTTCTTCATTGATCTTTTTAGCTTATTAAGGGGATTTGGTGATTAATATTTTTTTTTATGTATTTTGTTGGACTGTTTATTTGTACATGAATTAATTCCAAAATACTGTAAATAAGTTATAGAATTTGGTATATTAGTTCAAGATTTCGATTAGAAAAGGGGATTTAGGAAGTGTACTAAACAAATGTTTGCCCATGTCTGATAATAAATGGGCATTTTAAATTTCAGAGAAAGCAAATAAAAAGAATTAATGTCCAATGCATTTTTCTAATATATTTTTTCAGGAGATAAAGGAAAAAGAAGAAGAAAATACTTTTTATTTTCCAGAGCTTATTTCTGCCTTACAAAATTAAATACATAATATAATAAAAAAATTTGGTGTGATACACTCATACAACTTTCTCTTATTCCAATTTTCAAAACTGTAATTGACAAATATTATAGTTAGTGTACCAAATTTAATGAAATTCGTCGGAGTTCGTCGAAAACTGTAAAAAAAAACTGTTCAGTAAAAGCGCACTTCCGGTTTAGTAATTGTCTTAAAACTCAGAATTTTGGCCATCTATTTATTTCTAATTAGTTTTGTTTTGATGATAGAATTGTATAATCAACTATGATAGCACTTAAGAGAAAAACATAACACCACCCTTCCCCCAAAAGCCTCTTAAATGACTACCAGGAGAAATGTTTCAAAAAAAAGTTGTAGTCTTTATATGTGTATTTCATATTTCTAGTTTAAAGAAAATCGTTGGAGCCGTTTTCGAGAAAATACCAGAAAACTGAAAAATACATTTCAGTAAAAAAACGCACTTCCAATCATCTGATTTTTTCAAACTCGGAATCTCAACAACACATTTAACTCTAATTAATATTATTTAGATGACAGAATTGTATAGTAAACTAAAAAATAGCACTTTATAGTACAACCTAACCCCACCCCTCCCCTAAAAGTGCCCTTAAATGAATTTTCCCAGAGAAATGTTTTAAATAAAAGTTGTAGATTTTTGGATATTTAGTTGATATACTAAATTTGAACAAATCGTCGGAACGATTTTGAGAAAATCGTAAAAAAGTGAAAAAAACCATTCAGTAAAGTGGTACTGAGGAATTTTGACAGATGACCTACTGTCGGATCCCATGTTGATACCTAAACGGAAATCAAGTTAGAACTTTCTACGATTTTCCGTTTTTGAGCTATGCAGGTCACACACCCACAAACCATTTTCTAAAAACTAATTTTTTGGACTCAGGGAACCTCAAAACGGATATTTCCGGTGAAAATTTGGCACGATTACAATACTTCCTCTTACTAAGTAAGAGAAAGTAATATATACTTTATAAATAAATTTTAATTAAATATTGTCTCATGGAGTACGTCCTGGAATAGTTTCGGTTTTAGTCGTCGAGCTGCTTTCTGTCCGAGTTGGTGACGGTTCCAGCTTCAGTCAGTTTGCAGTTTGTTTAGAAAACTGAGTGCAGTCCTGTCTATAAAAACACAGATTTTTGGGATTTCCAGCTACTTGTGGATTTGTTCGTTTCTTATGAACCACGATGCTCCCAGGCGATGCGCAGTACATTATTTGGGAACACTTGTGACTTGTTCTCTGCCGTCTTATTAGCCTCTATTTATCCGGGGAAGACGTATATCAGTAGAGGTCTAAGTATAGATATGTACTTAAGGAATAGAGCTGTCTGGAAGTTTGATAGGGTTATCTTAATGTTTGTGTTATGTGTGGAGTCCAGATTAGTCTTGTTCAAATTGTAAACCAAGGTATTATAGGGTTTCTCCATTCTCATTCACAGAACGTCACTGTCGTTAATTTTTAAAGTTTTAGTCGGATGCAGTGTGCGAATGGCAAACATTTTTGCCTCTGTCCTTTGTATTAAATACAATTTCCATTTATGAAGCCAATCTGTTGTTTTGTTTGATGAAGTAGATTATATTCAGCTTCGGAAAGTTTTTGATATCTTGTGAGAAGAAGCATGTCATCTGTGTAAGTGGCAAGTATTGAATATAGGAATATCGTGCGTGTAGACTGTACAGAGAAGGGACTAAGAACTGAGCCCTGAGGAACACCGGCCTTGATACTTCCTCGAATACTGAACTTCAAACGTTCTGTCCTGTAGAAATGATGTCAATATTGCTTGTAAGTAAAGTGGTGTTCTGATTGAGTCTAGTTTGTAGAGAAGTCAATGTGCCATATAGTGTCGCCGAAGCGGTGTCCAGTGAAACGACTGTTGAATGAATATTGTTTTTGTTCAAATCCATCACTATTTGGTTGGTTACACGTTGTAATTGCTAAATCGTTGAATAAGATTATCGAAATCCAAATTGATGATTTGGTATAATTGTATATTCACTCAGATGTGCCTAAAATCGTGAATTATTTTTTCAAATAGTTTTGAGAAAGAAGAGCAGGTCGGTAACTGGAAGGCTTATGTTTAGGTTTTTCAACTTTGTGGGAAACTATTACCACTGCGTCTTTCCAGCTGTTGGGAAAGATTTCGTTACATAGTGAAAGTTGTATAAGTTCGTTATGTATGCTATTTCTTTGTTTGTCAGATTTTTGATTACTGAATTCAGAATTAAGTCATCTCCAGGAGTACGTTGTTGGGTAAATATCGCATGGTCTTTTTAACTTCGTTTGGAGAGATAGGATTTATTTTGTTTTCGAATATATGAAGCTCGAATTAACAAGTTATTGACTAGTTGCTCTTGTTTAGGAATGTTTCTCGTCTGGAGTGTGTTCTGTAAACGTAATTAGTTTTTTCTTCTTGGTCATTTAATGTCGACACTACAAATTTATTTTTTGTTTCTATTGGGTTCGTTATTTTGTGTCGCTTAGCAACGGCATGATTATTTACATATGTTAATGCTTCGTGATTAATTGTGTAAAATTTTATTTTTGTTTCTTTTTGACTATATATTATTTATTACCATTTTTACTTATGACGTTAATGAATAGGTAACTGTTTTCACCCTGAAGGTTTGTTGATGTGGTGATGTGAGTTCGTCGATGTCGTCTGTCCAGAAAGTCAAATTGCTATAAATTTTCATAGTGTTAGCTGTTTTCATGGTTTTGTCGTCATTTTGTTTTAGTTTTATTTTGTTAGTTTGTTTAAAAACCAGTCTTTTCAGTCTAAATATTTCTCGTACATTTTTTTATGATTTCACTCTTTTGTAGTGTGTTACAGCTCATGGAAAAAGAAATTATAACGACTCTTCTTATCTGCATAAAGGATAATGGGAGCAACTTACGGTCATAATTAATTTCTCAACATGACCGACATTTATTTTTGAACATTTCCATTCTCTGGTTTTTTAAGAGAAAAAATATATTTTAATACAACAATTTGGTGTGAACAAACACTTTTAAGAATTTTATTATACTACTTTCTTTCAACTGAAAATTGTTTCAATATTTAATATGTAATTATTAAAGATCGCTTAATTGTACCTCAATGCAATTTAGTTTGTGCAAACTGAAAATAGAGAAATGAAACTAGAAAAATAGAAATGTCTCTCAGAGGAAAACTTATTGTCACATGCAGCACAGAAAGAAAAACATATAGTTTCGATACACATCTTCGGAAAATTGAAATTCCTTCTTATATCCAACAGCACTAAGGGAACACAGAAAAAAAGTTAAATAAATGACAGCTTCTCCAGACGATATATACTCTAGGTATTTTTATATTCTTGTGCAATTACTCGGTTTGAGTGTGCTGATTTTAAACGAGCAGAACCTCGATTGACATACTAGTTATACTATTTTCTTTCTTAGTAAAAGTATAAAAGCCTTATATAAAAATAGTTCTTCCTAAATTAAATTAAATGTCTAAAAATGAAAGATTTGTACTTTCTCTTACTCCTAGTAAGAGGAAGTATTGTAATCGTGTCAAATTTTCGATATCGAGTTCACCGGAAATATCCGTTTTGAGGTCCCTGAGTCCAAAAAAGTGGTTTTTACGAATGGTCTGTGTGTATGTGTGTATGTGAACAGCATAGCTCAAAAACGAAAAACCGCAGAAACTTGAAACTTGATCACCATGGGATCTGACGGTACGTTACCTTCAAAATTCCTCAACCACCACCACTAGTACCACTTTACTAGTCTTTTTTTTCTTACTTTACGATTTTCTTTAAACTTGCTATATCAACTACACATACAACGAGCTACAACTTTTATTTCAAATATTTCTCTGGGAAAATTCATTTAAGGTCAGTATGGGGGAGAGGTGGGGATAGGTTTCCATCTAAAGTGCTATTTCAGTTTATTAGACGACTCTGTCATCTAAATAATGTTAGTTAGAATTAAATATGTTGATGAAATTCCGAGTTTGAAAAAACTCGGATAACCGGAAGTGCGTTTATTACCACTTTACTAAATGATTTTTTTCACTTTTTCGCAATTTTCTCAAAAATGATTTTCTTCTATGATGACTTCTTATATGAGCTAAACATACAAAGATCTACAACTTTTATTTTAAACATTTCTCTGGGAAAATTCATTTAAGGGCACTTTTAGGGGAGGGTGGGGTTACGTTTTCCTCTAAAGTGCTATCATAGTTGATTATACAATTCTATCATCCAAAGAAAATTAATTAGAAATAAATAGAAGGCCAAAATTCCGAGTTTCCAGGAAATTAGTAAACCCGAAGTGCGCTTTTACTGAACAGTTTTTTCAGTTTTCCACGAATTTCATTAAATTTGGTACACAAGCTATAAAATTTGTCAATTATAATTTTGAGAACTGGTGTAAGAGAAAGTTGTGTGAGTGTTTCACACCAGATTTTTTTATTAAAATAAATTAAACTTTTCATAAAAACAGCTCAGAAAGAGATTTAAAAAAAATATTAATTAATATTTCTAAATGCTCTAAAACATTTTCTAAAACCCATGTCATACTTTACGTCAATCGTTAATTTAATTTTTAATGAGAATCCTTTCCAAAATTAATAATTAGTTAATAGTTATTTAGCAATATGCAGTCAACTTTATTTCTATGTACATATTTTTAGAATGTTATGTAAAAATTGATGTAACAAATATATTGTATTTTCAACCTAGCTTTCAATAATTATTTCATTTAATTTTATCGCCATGTACCTAATTTATGGTTATTAGATATTGTTCCAAGAGTTACTACTAAAATGTAGTAGAGGAATGTAAAGAAACTACAAAAAAAAAAAATCACTATTTTTTTCAGGCGCGTCTTAACATCTAACTCCGTTCAAGTGGATAGAAAACATATCTTACAATTTATTCCTCATATTAATACATCATATAAAATCTAAGACCAAAACCGAGAATCGGATTTAGTATGACAAGATAGCTTTGCGGTCTGCGCCTCTGAGCGCTCGACGCGAAATTGAACCTCCAACCTTTTTGTCATCAAAGTCGATTATTCTAACCACATAGTCAGTACGGTAACTACTCATATTTGAAGAACTATTTACAAATGTAAAGATTCAATTTCAAATAGAATTGAGTGTGGTCTGGATGAAAACATATTTCATAATATTTCAAGGTAATATTTGCGAAGAGTGGAAATTATTACTATGTACTTCTGAAATAGATTTATTTTCTATCTAAGAATTTGAAAACAAGAAGAAGGCAATGACCAGAGAAATTCTGTTAGAAAAAAAAATCCGCTTCAATTTATACATTCATAATATACGTATACATCTCTGTTCTCTCCTAAAGAGCCCCTTTGAAGAGTAACAATAGCCCCGAAACGCAGCTAATAAATTTCTTTTCTTTAAACAATATCTTTGGCCATTCCCATTTAGAAACTTCTCCTTGTAATTTAAGGCTTGGCTATTTTAAAACCACCATAGTAAAACATATCTAATCAATATTTAGAACTGAAGAAATGATTTTTAAAATTAATGACTCGCTTAAGTAATCCTTGCTATTTTCATTGATTTTTTAAGTCTCTAAAAAATATTTTATCATCATGCTTGACAAGTAAATAAATAAACTACAAAATTTAAGCACTTTTATGTAAAGCTTTTCTTTGCTTTAAGACACGCACCCTCATGTTGATACTTCAAAAACTTTAAGAAGGGAAGGAAGTCCTATACATTTTAAGGACACAAAGGCTGTCCAAAACGAGAACAGAATTCTTACGGTTGTTGCTGAAAAGTAGATCTTCGCACGTAGGTTGTTTTATAGGAAATCGTCGTTATCTTGGGCTACTAGATGCTGAATGGAGAAAAGCCACGGTAACAGGTGTTGGAAAGAAATTAGGTTGTTTCTCTATAAAGCAACTTGATTTCTCCAACTCATTAAGGTGTTTTACCCAGACTTGAGATTCGATTATATTGAAGTTTATTTATAATTCGAAAAATATATCATATGAATTATAACAATTAGTTAATCTTGTAATACCTGATCTTCAAGTATAAAAAATCTGGTGATAAACACTCACACACTTTCTCTTACTCTAATTAACAAAATTTAACAAAAAATTGCAACAGTCCAATGTTTAATTAGACTGGCTATAAAAATGGTAGTGGGGATTTTACTTGTATACCCAAGCTGCCTATATGGAACGCCCTATTTCAAAATCATGCTTATGTATATTTAAAATTAAACCAACTGACTGACTCCCAACGCCATACAAAAATCAATTTTTCCAGCAAAATGTTTCAAATAAAAGTCATACGTTCCTATCTATGCAGCAAGCATTCCAAGTTTAAAAAAAATCGTTGTAACTGTTTTCGAGAAAATTCCAAAAAACTCCAAAAGTTATTCTGTAAAATCACACTTCCGGTTAACCGATTTTCTTCAAGTTTGGAATTCTATCAATACTTCTAATTTGTATTAATATTAGGTAGGTGATAAAACCATTCGTTATACTGAAGTGATGCTTTAGAGGAACGCATAACGCTACCACAAGAACACCCAAGAAATAAATTTTCCTGGGTAAATGTTCCAAATTAAAATGTTAGTTATTTTTGTGTTTGGATAGTATTCGAAGTTTAAAGGGAAATTGTTGGAATCGTTTTCGAGAGAATCACGAAAAACGAAAAAATAAATCAATAAATTCGCACTTCCGGTTGATGGATTTTTCCCGAAATCTTCGTGTCTCATAGTAGTTAACCGGAATACCAAGTCTGAGCTGCCTTTGCCATTTCATATTTGAAATATTCTCTTAAAAAACACATTACATACATACGTAAATGTAGAGACCATGTGAAAACTTAAGATCGAAAATCTGGCACGTTGCAATACTTCCTCTTACTAGAAGTAATAGAAAGTGAAAAATTATTTGCCTATGCCTTGAATCATATTTGCTTATAAAGTTTTTATAGTATTTTCTGCCCTGCTCATCACCATAAAGAGTAGTAGACTATTAACTCTTTTTTGACCCCCCTGCGAATATCCCATACCTCTATACTTTCAACATGTTATATTTTTTTTTAATTTAAGGCGCGCCAGCAGTTATGGTCATTGAAGCAGTCATTTAGCTGCGCCCCGAGCAATCTTTCGTGCACCAGTTTATAAATTTCACCTGACATAGATAGTTCGAAAAAACAGATGAATAGCATGTATGCTTATCGCGAAGAGCTAAGGTTTGCCTTTACTTACTTACTTATATAATGGTACATCAGTCTTTGAAGGACTTTGGCCTCACAATTTGGAGCCACTCCTGGTGGTCTCAAGCTTTAGTGCGCCACCTTCTGACACCCATCCTACGGAGATTGTCCTCGATTTCCTGCAGTCAGGCAAGTCTAAGAATTCTTTTTAACTTTGACTCCCAGCTTGCCGTAAAGCAGCCTTCTGTGCGTCATTTCTTCCGTAATACTTTCTACTGACCCAGCATTTCATCTTGGCCACTTTTATGGTTGTCACAAGGTCGAACTCCTGGAATAGGTCGTGAAGCTCTGCATTTGTACGTATATTCCATTCTCCGTTTCTTTTTATCGGGCCATAAATTTTTCGCTACACTTTTCAGTCCCAAACAAGAAGAGCCATTTCAGCCTCCTTTGTCTCACTTGCATACGTAACTACTGGTCAGATCGCAGTCTTATAAATTAATTCTTTAGCCTTAATTTAGTCTGGTGTGCAATGTGCCCAGATGAGGTCTAAGTGGTAAACACTTATTTTCGAGGCCCGAGTTTCTAGATTAGAAGTCTTTAGCCTTTCGTGACAGATACCGAAATCGGCTTTTTGCAATGCAAACATGCACCGATTACCAGCCGCTAGATGTGCTTTGATTTCACCATGATACCATTCCCGCTCGTCCCCATCGCGCCCAGGTATTTGAGGGAGTCCACCGCTTGGAACTCATGTCTGCAGAGCCTGATATGCTCCTATCTTCTTATTTCTCGCCTCGAGTCATCATATATTTTATTTTATTTTCATTTATCACGAGGCCCATTTTATTTGTCGCTATCTCCAGCGCTCCGGAGAGGGCAGACCTGATTCAAGCAGAAATCAGCATATCATCTGGATACACCATATGTTGGATGAGTCTATGATAAATTGTGCCGCCGGGATTTGGTTTTATGGCCCTTGCTACTATTTCCAACCCGATACTGAAAACGGGCGGAGAAAGATGATCTCCTTGCCTTGAGCCACTTCTCGCCTGGAAATCATCCGACAAGGTGTTCTGAACTTTGACTATGCATTTAGTCCCACTTAAGGTCATTTGAGCCAGCCTAATTAGCTTCTTCGGGATGCCTAACCTTTGCATTGCACTCAGAAGCTCTTCTCTATTTATGATCTCATAAGTCTGCTTGTAATCTATAAACAAGTGATGCAGATTCACGTTATATTTTTTTCAGTATTTGTTGTATCGAGAAGAGGTGGTCTATCGTCGATCTCACAGAACGAAAAACCACACGATATTCGCCAACTATTCTGTCCATCCATGAGTATCTCTTGTTGATGGCGATGAAGAGTATTTTAGGATTATTTTAAATACATATTTTGTGCGTAAGAAGTAATGCAATACCTCGCTAATTTTCGCAGACAATTCTGTCTCCCTTTCTTATAAATTGAACACAATACAGCTGTACTCCATTCTTTTGGCATTTTGCCTCTCATCCATACATGGTGCAAGTGCTCTAAAGTGCTTTCCCCTTCATAAAGGTTTGTCTTTGAATACGCTAAACCCAAGCGCTGCGCATATGGATAGTGAATATCCTTGGGGTATTTATTGAAAGTGTTGTACTATTAAGATACACTCAGAGACTTCAAGTTCCCCGAAGAAATGCAAGTTTGTCAACTTCCCTCTAGAAGTCTTTCTTTTCGTAAATGTGATTCAGTATTCGGTGATCCTTTCACTAAGTTAGTATTACTAGTAAATAAAACATAAGAAATTCTAATGAAACTATTTATCTTCATTAATTTAACCTAAATATTTTTCCCACATAAAAGATTTTGTTTTAATCAAAATTGTATACTATTTGTTGCTGCAATTAAAAGATATTTCAATTCTTCATACGATGCTAATGCATCTAATAAAAGTAATACAGAACTCTGTACAACCTGTTTTAATACCGGTAAAAATTTACCTTTAGAACATTGTTGTCTGTAACTCTGCAACTTCGAATAAAAAAAATTCTAATTTTTAGAATTTTTGCGCTAACATTACATTGAACGCATCGAGATCACACGTGATTTATTAGGATATCGTCAATAAACTCGAATTATTATAATCGTCAAAGCAGAAAATAACGGTAAAAAAACTTTCAAATTTTATCGAGTCCTACGGAACCAGCTATATTCATTTAAACAATTCTACTCTAACCCTACATTTTTCTCATACATCCAACTTGGTGGACAGGGGTCCTGGTCGGAATAGATAGCATTTATTGCGATATCATTTAAAAGCACGTAAGTTAGATAGAAGGGGTTAACTTGGATCATAACCAATATTGCACAAATGAGTAACTTAAAAAGTAAAATATTGTTATTAAAAGAAAAAAGGAACTATTATTGAAAATTTTAGGACTATTGCCTTGATCAATTTGAATTACTTCTGTAATTTGTTTTCTTTCGAAATAATACTTTCACTGAATCATTGCAATTTCTTAAATGCAAGGATTTAGAGAAATTTCACTACCTCAGGGTAAGCATAATTGTACATCGCAATACTCTAAAATTTGCAATGCAAACACAATAATTTATAAACAGAATTACCCAAATCCATTCTATGTTATTTATGCAATTAAGCTAAAAATAGAAAGTAATATTTTTAAAAATACTACATCTTTAAGAAGAATTTCTTTCTGATAACGATCGCGATACATCCAGTATGAAAAATATATACTATTATAAAAAACATTTACATTAATAAGGAAACTGCTTTATAGTAAGGAATACTCTTTTAAATGTTCCCATACCCAACCTTAGTGAATTGAAAATTAAAACCAATAGCAAAATACTTAATCCCGTTGGGTACTCGTCAAGTGTAAATTCTTTAAGAATGAAAATTAAATGTTCAGGTCAATTTGTCTTACCTCTTTCCAAATAAATTAATGCTGTGTTACCAATATTTACGTTAAAAAAATGTTATTATTCTGTTCGCATTAATGTATAATTAAAATTAGCCATATCTCATTCTATTTTCTTTGGATATAAACTTGTTGATTTACCCCTTGCGTACCACAGGTAATGGTTCTTTTTCCCTCATAAAGATTCATAATTGCAATAACTCCATTTGATTAAGTTGTAAAAGTTTTTTTGTTAACGATCACTATACATATTCAATCATGAAATTAATAAACTGCCTTTTTCCAAGAATTAACGTTCTTTTTTTTAATCCTTCTGATATAAACTTGATTTTCAGAGCAAAGCAAGTTATATAATAATAAGATGTTGGTATCAGAAAGCCTGATAGCGTTCTAATTCTATAGCAGCATTAAGGTATATCTAAATTTGCATTCTGATCTATAGAGATTTTATTCTCACACGTTCACACCAATCGACCGTCTGAAGGACGAAAGAGATGAAGCTAATTTTGAAAAAATAGTAAATCAAGTGAACTATTTTGTTTTCGTTTAATCATGCAACTTGTATTTATTAATATCTTTTACAAATGCAATATTCTGCTAATCTAAAAAGGATAAAACTAACTTATCGCGGACAAACTTACCTTATTTACCTTACGAGTCTTTCCTTGAATTATTGTAGGATGATAACTGTGAATGTAGTAGTGGAAAGTATTCAATTTTTAACGCTCAGAGAGTTGAAATCTTATATTGCTCACATTATTAATATTCCTAATATAGTGGAGGTCACGGGGAGGTGCACAAGCGTGAAGGTAAACTTAGTCAACCTATTCACGTTGAAGATAATACTTAGATGACAAAAAAAAGTATCAATTTGTTTTGGTAATTCTAAGTAACATTAATAAATGCTGATTTTTGCTATTTTATATTATCTATGTTCTGGTTAAACATAAAAAAAAAAAAAATCCCTAACTAGCTGAGAAGAAAGAAAGGGACATAAGAAATGTGCAATTTCTTTAGGCTCTTGAATTTACATTTATTGTGCCACTTAAGCTGTTAACAGAGTAAATTATGGCTTAAATGTTAACAATAATGATGAATTTTTTCATATATAGAATTTCTTTTCTTTACTTTATTCGAATTTTACAAATTTAAGTCTCCCAATTATAAGAGAACTTACCACTTCATGCAAGAAGAAATACCCTTTATTGTGTGGATTTTTGTTTCTTTATTTACTATTCTATCGTGAAAATAGTAAAAAAAAAATAATAATAATAATAAAAAAATAAGAAAAACAATTAAAAAAAAAAAAAAAAGAGGAAAATTTAAGGATTAATTTAACAATTATAAACAACGATTAACACTCACAAAAATATACATTATGCTATTTTTAAATATGAAAATTTTTGTTTTTATACAAGATTTCACTAAAATACTATAGTTAGTCACAATCTTCTTTTTAATTTAAAGTTACTTAGTGATGTGATTTTATTATAATTATTAATTCCTAAATTAATCGCTACACGTATAATTTTTAAATTATATGGCGATTTCCTTTTTAAATAATTAAATCTTGGTCAATGTTAATGAAATAACTAAGTTTATTACAAACTTAGGGCCGCTCTTTTATTATTCATATTAAATAAATAATATTTAAATAAAAAAGAATAACACTATATTACTTAAAAAATAAACAAAACTAATAAATGTTTTTAGATCAGCCTAGCAGGGAAATAGAATTTTGTCAATCTTATATGATATTGTCCCAGGCGACATTTAATTGACTTTTTTTTTGTAACTGGAATTTGTTATAAAAAAAGAATTTTGAAAGTATGTTTTTGTTAATTAGTTCTGTAACAAAAAGAGGTTTCAGTAAAACAAATTTACTTAAGTTTGTTTACAATAGCATTAAGCAAAATAACAATAACATACGTTTATTGAGGTAACTCTTTCGATAGCCTGAAATCTTTTCAAGCTAAACTATTGACGAATAAGTAGCCTTCTTTCAGTTATAAGATACATACATTGCTTGCTTCATACAGTGAAGCAGTTTCATTCTCATTTATGGCATTAGAATTATTGTTATTTAAACAATACTCAGAGGAACTAGATATAATTAATAAGTAAGAAATCTGTTGCTCCAAATGAAACAGTTGTATAAAAAAAAATTTATTCATGCAAAACACATCATAAAACAAACTTTTATATTGGGTAATTTTCTTTTTCAAACAAATATAATACATAAATCTACCTAACCAAAAAAAAATTATCACTTAAAAGTCGCATAAGACAATTTTATGGTAATTCTTGATTTCCGCTCAGCTGTCAAAAATATATAATGTTTAACTTATATATGATATCGTCATAGAATTTTATATTTTATGACATTATATGTATAGATTGATGCTCCTTTGACTAGTAGCGCATCTCATTGCTTATTAATTATTTTATTTGTAATTTATAATAAGGCATTATTTAATAATTTGTGCGTGCCCATAAAAATAATGTGCGCAATGTTTTTTTCTGAAAAAAAAATAAGAACCTGAGATTTTTATATATTTTTTTTTCATATACAAAACAGAATGTAATGAAATTATTTTAGGTGGCATTGTATATATATATATATATATATTTTAAATAATTTAATGAAGCAACAAAAAACAAATGAGAGACTGGCACTTAAAAAAAAGAAGAAAAGTGTAAAAATTAACAAAATATAAAAAAACAGTTTTCGGTATAAAGTCTTTAAAAAACAGTCTTGAAAATACTGGAAACGTATATTCAAATATATAATATATTACAAACATTTCTAAATTTCGACTTTTTTAATTAGAATAAGATAGTCTGTTTTATTTTATTAACCATTTTACACCATACGTAATAATTAATCAATAATTTATAACTTTCTTCTTTAATCCCAAATTATTACTTTTTTACATGCTTTGTAAAATAAAATAATAAAGTATTGATAGAAAAAAAGAAGAAGTTAATTTAACACAAATATTAAAATGTTTATTTTCTTTTGTTGTTATATTTCTTGTTCAATATTTTGAGATTCAAAAATTTATCGAAGAATCTACTCAGAGGAGGTTTGTAGAATGTTGCTTTATATGGTAATAAAAAAAAAAAATTGAAACAGTTAATAATATAAGCTTATTGTTTTTGTTAATTGCCAAATATGTTTACTCTCTTTTCCTTTGTAATAATAATTATAGTAATAATAATAATAATAATAATAATAATAATAATAATAATAATAATAATAATAATAATAATAGTGTTATTATGAAACCTACCTCAAAAATTGTACTTTTTTAACCTGACAAAAAGAGAGAAAAACAAATGATGTCAAACAGTATTGTAATTACTTTAAAAAAGAAAATACATAAATTTTGCTCCTTTTTTTTTTTGTTTTGTTTTTGTTTAACCTTTCTCATCGATTTATTTATTCTTCTTTTTTGATTTTTGTTGTTGCTGTTTACTTTGCCCAGATGATGCTGGCGACAGTGATCCGAACATTATTATAGCTATACCAGTAATTATTAATGACAGAAGAAGATATGTTGGCTCCATTACTGCAAATGCAGATCTAACACCGTTCAAATCTGCAATAAAACAATAAGTTTCAAGTTTATTATAAGAGACATAAAAATTATAGATGAATGACTATGAAGCTAAAATCCACTGCATTCTAAAAGATCTGTTGTGACTTTCTTGTTGTGCCTATATTTGTAAAGATATATGTAAATGTTAGGAATATAAAGATTGAAAGTGAGGGTATTTAGTGAGCAAGAATTTAGAAGCCGTGGGCAAGGTATGGATTCCCAAACTTATGCCGGGCAGCCTACTGCTTTCTTTATAAGAAATACTTCTTAAAATCCATCATCGTAATATTCGAATTACATGTAGAAAATTAAGATAATGAAGAATAATACTAAAATTATAATTCCCAAATAACATTAAAAAAAAAAATGATCCAATTGAGAAAACAATAAATTAGTTCATTACTTTATTTTATGAATGTTCGACTCAGTTTCTGTGCAGCTTTTTTAAATCACTGCGGTTAGCTATACTGTAGTTACACTTCATCTTAAAATAGCATTCAACCGAAAATAAATTTCTTATAATTATACTACATTATTACTAGTTCACTGGAAGAGACAAAAACCAATAAGTAATATATATGTAAGAAAAATGTTTTAAAAAAATTAAAACAAGTAAGTTTTCTATTTATAACTGAAAAAAAAAAAAACAATTAATATAATAATAAAAGTTACTGGTGGTAGAGATAACTTTCAATAGCCACTTGGTACAGTTTTATTGAAATCTGGAAAAAACTACCGGATATTTTATGAAGTTCTCCCATTCTTCAAAGTTTTCCTTTGGAAATGTAAGATGGAATCACAATGTTCTATTTGAAGAGAAAATTATTTCTAATTCTATTAGAATATTTAAAAGATTTTGTGGTTCAGAGTCTTTTTTGAGGTTCATTTTTTGGCTATCTGCTGTCATTCAGATAATGAATAAATAAATTAAACAAACATAAAAACTAATTTTCCTATTCAATTATTTTGCAGTGATCATTAAAATTCAATGTTAATAAAACATAAGTTAGGCCGTAACTGTATCCGCACAATTATGCAAAATAATTTTGTTTTGAAATTTTTTTTTATCTTTAAAGTTAGCATATCAAGTTTTTTAAAAAAAAAAACTACATTTTAGTAGTTATTGAGAAAATTAAAAAAAAAAAATCAAAAACCGTTCTATAAAAGTTGCACTTCCGGTTACCGATTTTCTTCAAATTTGGAATTCTATCAATGCCACCAATATTAATATTATATTGGTGGTAAAACCCTTCATATATTATACTGAAGGGGTATTTTAGAGAAAAGTGGTTCCTCCAGAACCACTCAAAATATAATTTTCCAGTGAAAATTTTTTCAAAAAAAGATATATATATTTATATATGTAGATTAGTATACTATCTTTAAACAAAATCGCGAAAAACTAAAGAAAAAAAATCATCGCAACAATAAACCTCTCACTTCTGATTGATGGTCTGCAACTTTCGTGACAGATGCGGTGATAGTACCAAAACTAATAAAACCACGTTTGATTTCTAGATATTTTGTTTGTGCACACGCACGCACACACAGAGATCCAGAACATTCGCTAAAAAAGTTTTTTTTTTCGTATTTAGAAGGACCTCAAAATATGTAATTCCGTTAAAATCTCAATTTCGAAAACCTGGCAGGATCGCAATACTTCCACTTACTAGGAGAGTAAGGGAAACTAAAATATATCAGCACATTCATTCTAATATCACATAGAAATGTATTCTTTCTCTGGGGGGGAGCTGCAAGTTAAATTTAAGTTCCTTTACTAATTTTCGGAATAGCGTTGGAATTCGAAGTAACACACACTAAGAAAAAAAATAATTACAACACAAATTAGCACTACCTTAGCACAATAATTCAGATAAATTGTTTCACTTATTTTTGCTTGCTTGATGATCTTAAAACAATAGAATTAAAAAAACAAACAATAAAAGTTTCAAACATACAATCAATAAATACGGTTGACAGCTGGCTCTTCTTTTTTTTGTCATCTTGCAAAATTTTCAAATTTCTAAGATAATCTAATAGTGGTGGATGTTCCTTTGAAAAAATTGGAAAATATTCACCCACTTTCTTCCTAGTCCAGGTAGCTGGTTTGTCCCTGTGAAAATAGATAGAAACCAAGCATAACATAAAAGCGTTCACGATTATACTAAACAAATACTAGAAAAATCCACAATTACTAATTTATTATTATTTACTAATTTAGAGATTTAACCAATCCTTACCTAGCTTCCCAAGGGGTGTAGCTATAATGATAAAGGCTGGCTGTGATATATCTTGGGGGTTTCACTGGAAATGGATTTCTCTGTACATCCATCAATGCTAACACTTCTTTGCTACCAGTCAATAGACGATAGGTCAACGACATGATCCAAGAATTCTGATGATACGTTCCCAGCGCGGCAAACCACATTTGCCAATCCAATCTTGGAGTATGGGGAGCGACGAAAGGTAAACTAGCATTAACATCTCCAGGTTTATATTTAAAATGATATTCAACCCTGAAAAAACGATATTTGCATTTTCAATTGACAGCAATAGCATAAACAGATCTGTTTCTTTAAAAAAAAAGAAAGTAAAACTTTTCAAGATATTTAAAAAGTGGCAAGGGGCACATTATTCATCTTTACCATGGTCCTTCCACATTGTTAGCTCCCTCTATTATCACCTCTGGTCGACCGCCAACTCCTGACATTCTTCTAAATAATCCATAAGAATTCGTCAGATGTAGGTGAGAAAGTTTATTATGGAACAGCCTGATCTCTGGATGAACAGTTGTATTTGCTGTAGCCGGATGTAAATTAGAAAAGGGTACCTAAAGCAAAAAAAGTATTTTCACTAGGTAATTAAATTAAGACTGCATGACATGAAATAATGGGTTACACAAATAATAACCGATGCTAAGTATATCCAAGAGCCTAAGCATGAAGTATATACATATACTCCAATATAGGAATAACTATCAAAACAAAAAAAAACCAGCACCTTGTCATACTAATCCAAATCTGAGATCAACACTTTTGGGAAGGTTACATTTCAGGGGTAGCGATGTGACCTTTGGTCGAAAGGAGAATTCGATTCCTATGAGACTACGATGTTGATCCCGCATCGTGAGTTAATATGATAAGCTATAATAGCAAATCTTTGTGCAAAGGCCAAAAATAGGCGAAGGGATAAAATATCTTTAAGGCAAGTTCTCTACTGAAAGCGTAGTTACTGAACGTACTGAAACGTACTTACTGAACGTGCATGTCCTACCAAATTCGCTTCATAAAATCAGCAAAACTTAAATATTTTCCATTTTTTCCACATGATTTATTTCACCTAAACTCCATTATTCACTTAATGTGATTTTTATTCAGTTAATATTGTTTCTAAATCACTTTTTATTATAAACTATTTAAAATGTAGCACATGTGAGTCAGTAAAGGGTAAACTCAAAGTTTATGGAAATATACACTCTAATAGATGAGCATTTACTGTTTTTTTGTTTTGTGAATGTGTGTACATACTCTCCTAAATTAAATGGTGCTTGATAATGAGCAATATATTCCTTTTTTTATTCCTACTAAACAGATTACTATTTCAGTACAAATTTTCATATCATACAAAGTACGATAACGGTACTACGTCACAAACCTTTCAAGGTAATGAATATGCATCTTCTTCAGGTATCCTGGCATTCCTGCCAGTCGCAGTCTCATAATACAAACAATACTTAAATTGCACTTCCAACTTTCAATAAAACATATAGAGGTTACGGTAGTTGAAGCATGATACTAATTGTGTTCTAACTTACTACCACTTACACATTCTACTTTTATAAATGACTTACACATCCAAAAATCAATGCACAATGTTATTTTGGCAACAACTGGAGAACGTTGTTATTGAATGTACAAAAAAAGATACTCGTTACAGCCTAATATAGTTGCTTCATATTATTAAAGTAATAAATATTATTCAAGTTGCAATATAGCTCAAAAACAATTATACAAAGAATAATATATAAAAAAAAAATACATATTAAAGTATTAATAATATTACTTACAAGAGAATCAGAGAATAGAGCTATAGCAGTAAAAATGTAGAACAAAGTGCTGAAAAATGAAAACACTTTGGAAACTGTTGTTCCTGTTTGAGAAAATACCAGCGCTAAAGATCTCAAGCAAGTGAATGCCAAAGAACAGAAAGCAACGGCGGCCAGTATTGGAACTGCTCTCCCTAATGCAACATCGAATTCATTTGGCTTGAAAGCTGTAAACGATTAACAAAAACTGAATTAGAATTCTAAAAAGGTAAAAGAAATCTGGTTGAACATTCATATGACTTTCTCTTATTATATTTCTCAATATCAAACTATAATAAAAGATAAAGATTTAAAAGTTACATTATATTGCATTATTTCTTAACAGATTCGTTTTTGTCTAAGTTCATTAATTTTACTTGGTGCAAATTCCTTTAAAATTAAAATGTTCATTTAAAAAGGAAGGGATTAGCTCAGCGCGCTGGGTTTCCCGGATAAGTCCCGAGTTTTAATTTTATTTAGATGGCAGAATTGTATAATCAACTAAGATAATATTTAGAGGAAAACATTACCCCATCCTCCCCTAAAAGCCCCTTTAAATAAAATTTGAGCTCTTTATATGTATAGTTCACATTCCTAGTTTAAAGAAAATCACTGAAGCCCTTTTAGATTAAATACCAAAAAACTGAAAAATCTTTTCGGTAAAAACGCCCTTTCGACCAGCCATTATTCTTCAAACTCGGAATTTCAATAAGATATTTAATTACAATTACTATTATTTAGATGATTGAATTGTCTAGTAAACTGAAATAGTACTTTAGAGGAAAGCCTAACGCCACCTCTCCCCCAAAACTACCAATTAATAAATTTTTTCGTGTAAATGTTTCAAATAAAAGTTGCAGATCTTTGTGTGTGTACTTGATAACAGGACTTCCGGTTGAACGATTTTTACGAACACCTTATTCTCAGGTCTTCTAGTAGCACTTTAACAAAATATTACTTTTGAATTTTTCAGAAAAATATTTCGAATAAAAGTATTACGTATTTAACTATGAAGAAAATCCTTGTAACGGTTATCTTCAAATTTAGAATTCTATCAATGCTTCTAATGTGTATTAGTATTATGTAGGTGGTAAAACCATGTAATATATCCAAGTGGTACGTTACTGATAAGCATAATGCTACCTGAACAGCCAAAAAATAAATTTTTCCAGGAAAATATTTCAAATGTAAGCGATATGTATTTTTGTTTGTAAATACTATATCTGAGTAAAGCTGAAAGAAAAGTTGGAGCCGTTTTCAAGAAAATCGGGAAAAAATGAAAAATTAAACAACATTCATTAAAGCAGTACTTCCGGTTGATTATGCTTAAAATCTTCGTGTCTGAGCGCTGCTGGTACCTAAAAAAAGGAGTACTAAGTTTGAGCTTCCTATGCCTTCTCATTTTATAGATTCTGTTAAGGAAAAAAAAATCATACACACTCACACACAAATAGAGACCCATTCACTAAAAAACATTTTTTTCGAATTCAGAAGACCACAAAATATTTTTTCCTGTGAAAACTCAATTTCGAAAATCTGGCACGATCGTAATACTTCCTCTTCCTAGGAATAAGAGTAAGTAAAAAGAAGGGGGTTATGTTAAAAAACGTTTCAGAAACCTTCATGTCAGATGATTATCTTGTGAATCTCAACAGGATAGTCAAGTATGAACACCCTCTCCTGTTCTCTATCAATTCAAACACAAATATATTTACAATAAGAACTCTAATTCGAAAATATTTGGATCGCTTCTATAAAAAAAACTATCAGACATTTTCCGTGATAATCTGCTTCATATTGTGGTCATCGACCGGTTCCGGGCGTTCGCCCATCATCAGGATGTTTTTGTTAACAGTGTAATAACATAGACTTGCACAGAGCAAATGCAGTTGTTACACTCAGTACAACGTATACATACAACACACACAACATACACACAGAATGCATCAACTGTATTTGGTCTGTGCAAGTCTTTGTTATTACACTGTTCAACAAAAACATCCTAATGATGGGCGACCGCCCGAAACCGGTCAATATCACAAAATGAAGCATGCTATCACGGAAAATGTCTCTGATGCTTTCCAGCTCTGCGGAACCAACCACCACAGCAAAAATTTTATTTATGACAATTAGAAAAAAAGAGATCATGAAGATTTTGCTTACTGATTTTAAATTCCATTGTACCAGCAGGTGTCATTTTGATTCCATACAGTTTGATTACCGCAAAAATTACTGCAGCATAGATGACAATTGTAGCTAAATATTTACTAAAACGTTTAAGGGCACTAGTTTTCTTTCCTTCTGAAACACATATATTCAAGATTATACTTTATTAAATGAGGAACTGACAAAACTTTATTATAATTCTCTAAATTTGCCAAACCCTATTCATTTTAGAAAGGGAACTATAAAGCAATCACACATGGTAATATGATATTACTAACCTCCATAAAAGAAATCATCATCCACCAGTGAGAGACAAAGCGCAGTTATCAGGAAATTGAAGAAATTGTAGTTTCCACTAATTATAATGATCAGCTGGAGAAAAACCTGAACAAATTTTGTTAGTAGAAAGCAAAACAAAAACAAACCAAGTTAATCAAAGAACTTGCTAAATTGTATCTAAAGTTCTTCAAACTTTTCTACCTTAATAAAAAATATGGTGTGAAACATTCACACAACTTTCTCTTACTCCTTTTATAACAATTATATTTAAAATGGCAAATTTTCTTTAAACTTCAAATTTTGCTCGTTATACTCAACATAAAAAAATATAGTTGAGGGTAGGGGGACAATTACCAACCTTAAACCCAAGATGGTAGGGAAATGAAGAGCGCGGTAATATCATGAATCAAACCCATGTACTTTAAATTTAACGCCACTAATTCCGCAAAACTATTTTTTTTTGTTTAAGAAATGTTTCAAATAAAAAAAATAGGTTTATTCCAAGTTTAAAGGAAATCGTTATATTCATATTTAGATAATTCTAAAAAACTCAAAAACCTATTCTGTAAAGCTGCACTCCTGGTTGGTCGATTTTCTTCAAATTTGGAATTCCAGCAATGTATATTAAAGCAGCAATGTATTGTATATTAATATGTATGTGTGATAGAACCGAATAAAAGTGATGGGTATTTATGTATATATAGTATGTGAAGTTTAAAGAAAACAGTTGCGAGTGAGAAAATCGCAAGAAAATGGGAAAATAACAGTTCAGTATGTCGCACTTAAGGTTAATGGATTTTATCCGAAACCATAGTGGTGCCAGATGCGAGGTAGTTCCTGCATGGAATCTCAAGCTTCCTGCGACTTTTCGTTCAATACACAATGTTTTCAAACATGTTAAAATAAGTATTAGATATACTTGTAATATAATTTAGAAGCATGTATAATAAACTACCTGGCGTTAGGGATAGAAAGAATTCTCTAAATATAAACGTTTTTTGCTTGCTCAGAGGACCTTAAAACATATATTTCGAAAATCTCAATTTTTAAAATTTGCATGTTCACAGTACTTCCTCTTACCAGGAGAAAGAGAAAGTAAAAATCTATAAAATACTGATACAAACTGGAGTTGTACAACCTGTAAAACTCCTCGTTTAAGCAGATAAAGTAACAATTTGGCTATAAAATAGAATAACAGTCAATGCACACTATAATAGTAACTCCAAGTCAAGTGCGATCAGTATCTTTGTTTTTTGCATGATATCTGTGGTCGTTGGCAGCAGGAGAAACTTCTTAGTGCACTGCCGCTCCATCACCGGATAGTGAGCTGTAGACAGTTCTTAGAATAAAGCAAATCAGAGGAATGATTTTCTTTTCTACCCAGTTGAAGAAATTGCTTTTATAGGGACTCGAACCCGGGATCTCCGCGCGCTATCATCACTGAGCTAATCCCTTTCTCTAAAATGCTGTTTTCTAGTATTATTACACGACCACAACGCTCCTTCTTTATAAGATTCGTATAATGTACGAAAAAACGCAATAACCAATTCCATAGAAGGTATTATGATTTTTTTTTTTTTTTGAAATGCCAAATATATTAATTTTTTATTCCAAAAATAATAATTATTAAAATTAAAAAGCATTAAACTATTAACAACTTTTTTTGGATTGTATTTTTTTTTAAATAATTTATTCTGTTCATATTAGTCTTCCTCACCATTTATCAAGAACTCTCTTATTCATCAATGGCTTCAGATTTTTTTTTCTTAGATTGTTATAAGGGATTATTGCACTCGACCTGAAAGATCTATTGTGCCCCCGGAGCCTTCTTAGTGTTCTCTAGCTACAATCAACGCTTTGAGCTTTGAGGCTTCTAGGAAGCGAAAACTAAGGGCAGCATGCTGGATCCGAACCCGGGGACCTCCGCATTGCCAATCCACGCGCTTCCACTGAGCTAATCCTTTCCTTCTCCCTTGGCTTACAACAGTTAACTACAGACGAAGACCCTAGTGTGTGTACTGTATTTGTCCTTGTCTGTAAAGGGTAAAGTGAGTGTAGTTTAAATGTATTGTGTAGTGTTCTGACGAAGTGCATGGAGTACTGAGGCGTGGGTAACCCGTAGGGTCGGTACTTCCCAAGTAACTGCATATGACTGATACTCCTTGTGGGGATAGCATCAGAATTATTAATCTAACATCTAATCCGCAATAGTGGTCAACGAAATTGTTTCAACAGTTTTCTTAAGCTGTTGAGATTGCCTCACTTTTTACTGTTATTCGAGACTTGTATTTTCATACGATTTGATCACTATACCGCCCCTTTCATTTTCTAATAATAATGCAATGGACTGCATTTGCGAATATTATAGCCGACCATGTTCCACTATACATTTATGACTGGATCATAAAAAAAGTTAGGCATTTGGGAAATACTTTCTGCTGACGAAGTTTGCGACTCCTACTATGAATTTCGTAGAATTTTCGCAAAAAAAGAAGATAACTTCTACGTGAAGTTTCGTCAAAATTTTATTTTTGAGAAATCTTAACTTCTTTGAACCCGACTTCCCTTTGATAATGCCTACAATGTGAACAGTAACAAATAAAACTATTCAATAACACTCTAGCCTAACTATAACTTGGAGTTAATTATCTATGTGTGCATCGAACTTAAATATTAAGTAGAAAAAAAAAGAAAACATTTCCCAGTAACATAAAATTCGCAGTTTTTTTTTTTTTGCAAAATTAGGCAACTAGTGAAAAACTTCATTTTTTATATTTAAATCAAACAAACACAACACAGAAATTACTAATCATCATAAACTAATGTACCTGTATAAAAAATGCTGTCGTTCTCACTCCCTTTATTGGGCAAAAGAATAGTGGTGATACAAAAATTTCCGCAAAGAAACTATATACTAATCCGAACTTGAGAAACGACCATGGTAAATGATGAAAGTACCAAGCAAGTGGAGTTGGGATGACCATTGATTCAAAATGTACATGCAGCGCTGTTAAAAGACAAATTTATACATTATGTATGAAATATTAATGTTTTATGTAAAACTATAATGTACAAAAAGAAAAGAAACAAACTAATAAAGGAATAATGATCTAACTTACCAGTAAGACCCCACCAAGTTGGACATCCACTTGTTAGCTTTAACACGGCGTTTGAAAACATAAGTCTGAACAAAAGCCATCTGACTAGCCAAAAATTGATGTAATCTGCAGGTGAGGAAGCATTACTACTTGCAGCTTGTTTCTTACTGCTACCACCACTGCTTGCAGAGCCTCCTTTTTGTCTCCACGGTGATAGTAGTATGCATAAGAAACCAGTCTCCAATAACAATATATCCCTAAAAATGAATTATAAACCCTCATTGTAAGTCCCCCAAAAATGAATTTCTACAAAAAGACTATTTTCTGGGAGAACAAGATTCCCAGAAAATTTATCTCTAGTAGAGCAAAAATTTAGGAACCTTATAAGGAAAAAAAGTGACCCAAGGTATTTTATATATATATTTTAATACATATATATATATATATGAGTGTAAGCTGTTATTTGGAAGTTCAAATGTAACTTAACATTTAAATCTAAATATTTTATTTTGCGCGAAGAAACAAAATCACTTTATAGACACCTAAGTCCTTAACCATCTCTTACTGCGTAATGCTAAGTGATACAGCTGTTACATAACTATTTTAATTTTCGTATTATATATTACTCTGTTATTTACAAACAATTCAGATCCTTATTTTGCAGCACAAAAATATAGGTATGTAATTGCTAACACAATAATACATTTACAGAAAATCAAAGTTTTCACTATTTTTCTATTACGTAGAGAAAAAAATCTTTTAACTTTATAATACAGTTAATACGATCCCATGATTAAAACTGAATCATTAATGACCAAATTAGTGAAAGTAACTTAACGCTACTTTATAAAGTTACAACTATCAACGCTATTTGGATAACTTTCTGTGAACTAATTTTACAATATCTTTAAGATTAACAATGAAAGGCTAGTTTTCTGTAAGTTTCCATTACTAAGATCCTTTTACAGTACTTGTGAGCCCATACTTTCACAATACTCATGTATCATCATACTCAAGTTGAAAAAAGAAAACAAAATGGGAGTGGCGGTAAAAGGAAGCAATTACTTTTAGCTTAAAATGAGCAATAAAATGCAGTGAAGATAAATAATGTATTATCAGTAAGGCAATCTGTTAAATAAATAAAAAGCTACTTAAATTTCTTTTAACTTCTTGAACGAAGTAATGTACATAATTAATTTTCAATAATGAAGTAATTCAAGTTAAATTCAGAACTCAAAGTAAAATATATTATAATTAAAAAAGTAGTTGGTTTTATTAAATATAGAAAAATGTTTGGGGAACAAAATCCAAATTTTATTAAGGAATAAAACAAACATAAAATAAAATTCAACATAAAGTATGTTTCATTTTTTTTCTCAAATAATTCTCGTAATCATACTGAGGACAAATGAACCCACAACTACAGTAACTATTTTATGAAAAGCCCATTAAAAATTTAAAAAAGTCGAATAGACTCCTAATGGAGATAGACTAGAGGTCAAGGACACTTCATCCCAATTAAACATTATCTCATAAATCTTAAAATTAAATATTTTACTGATACTAGTTATTTTTCACTTATTTACTACTGCTTACAAAGTAAGCAGAGAGTTGGCATTATATAAATTGAATGAGACTAGTAGTAAGGATAAGATGTAAAAAAATTCTTTATATGTAATATGATGTTTAACAATACAATAAAAGTAAGTTTTGAATTTCAATACAAACACGGAAGTGTCGGATAACAATGAAACCTGATTTCTACATATCTTAAATATCTAGCCTTAGTGGTTTATTCACAAAAAGTTAAATATCTTAGATTCATTGGAAAGAAGAAAAAATAATGAATGTATAGTCTATCCAAAAAACTGATAATATTTTGTAAAACGAAAGAAATACTCACCATTGGAACCACATAAAAGTTTGTCCTACTTGATAAAGAGAATAATATAGGGACCAAAGGGCAGCAAATATTGGTTTCGTGCAACATTTCAGGGATACAAATCTAAAAAAAAATTATAATAATAACAATGATTATCATAATCTTTGATCCTAGGAAAGAAAATAAAATTAAAAAAAAATGTAAAAGTCAATAGAAAAATGCAATATTCACGTTAAAAAAGGGTATGAATGGCTTACCCAGAAAAAGCCAGAAACATTCCCAAAAGTGCTAACACGTCCATCATGTGTTCCGTATCTAGACCTAAGTAGGAGGCAAACCACAAAAGTGTAGGCTTCTTCTGAAGTTTGGCAGCAAAATCTGTTTCTTTGATATCCATTTGAGTTCTTGCTGGTAGAATTCCATTTTCTCCATAGAGGCCTTTAAAATAAATGTGCTTCAATATATTTTTCTTCTTTTTTTTTAAAAAAAAAACAACAAACTATTAATTTATTGTACATAAACAAATATATATAATTACCAGGTATCTGAATGTAAAACGATGTAAAGGCGAAAAGGTAAATTACGTTAATACATCTCAAAAAGAGGTTACGTGAATATCGGATTTCCGCCATGGTAGACTCTTTCAAATATAATTTACTATCAAGTGTAGATTCATAAAAGTATTACAATTTTTCAATGGATACAATTTTTGGTGGTTAATTCTTTTACAGACATTACTAAGATATAAAAGCCGTAACTTTAAAATGACGCTCCCACTAGCTCGAGTACCGAACACCGCAGATATACCTAAACTTTCAACTTACTAACGCGCCGGCACACATTAACCAACCCACACCAACTTATTAGAGAGAGGGCTATTACTAGACCAGTCTTCACTCAGAACTCATAACCACCGCCACTTGTATTAGTAACTATAAAATATTAATTTTTTTTAAGTTTACAAATGTTTCATTTAATAGTCATTCGTATGTAAAAATTAAATAATTTAAATGTGAACATGGGTTAGACTACTTTAAATCATATTAATAATTTTATTGCCTTCAGTCCAATTAAGGTCAGGTTGAAGGATGAATTGTATAGGGTGTGGGGGCTTAATCGAGAGAAGGTTACAAAATATGAATGTTAGCGCCGGATATCCTTGAAAATGAAGTATAATATAAAAATATTGCTCAGTTTAACACAAACTAAGTCTATTGTCAAGTTTAAGAATCCTTTGAGTACATTGACTTTCATTTTTCCACATACTCTTAAAAAGTTTACTCCCTATCTGCAGCACCTGCGTGGTCAATGCTTTCATTGAGGGTTTAAAATCAATAATTTATTTGTATCAATAATGCAGTTGAGTGAACTTCTTGGACAACTTCACACTTATTTGTAATTCATAAGACTTTGCGCTTTCTGTTTAACAATGGACGATCTTGGAAATTTCATATTGCAAAGTAAAACAAAAGATAGTTCTCTAGAGGAGGTCAGTGATAATTAGTTTTCTTATCAACAGATAAGTTAAGTCAAAAATAAAATAGACTAGTCTTGGTGACTTTTACTTAGAGATTATTTTTTCTCTCCTTCAATTTGTTAATAAACAACTTTGTGCATTTACAAATTTCCATAGATTCCGCTAATATCTTCTATATAATGCTTCACATTGTATTTACAGAAGCTGCTTCAACCATTTACATATATATTGCAAGTGCCAGGAAAGCAAATACGCACAAAATTGGCCCACGCATTTAACTACTGGTTAGAGATACCATCAGATAAGCTCCAATGTGTAGGTGAAATCGTACAAATGTTACATAATTCAAGCCTTCTGTAAGTAAGAATTAATTATTTGTTAATAACATGGTTTAAATAAAAATATTATTGTTCAGTATACTTAGAAATATGATAGTTTTGTCAATAAAGAAGTGAAACAGTATAAGCAGTAGTAACTTTGGCTATAGCATTGGTTATCAAACTTTAATTTAAATTAAGCTAAACAATTTAGTATTTAAATATTGATTCTAAAAAGTTAATTTAGGAGAAACGGAACCTTTTAAATAATTATGACATTCATTGAAATATATCGACCTTTAATAGAGAAGAAGGCCATTGCGATTCGAAGGTCTAATTTTCTTCAGTATTAGTAATAAATGTGTACATTTCTTAATAAAATATTTCTTTTTACTTAGCATTTTATTGTATAATTAAGTTTCCTTTTATATTACATACACTTTTTTCAAAGCACTTCATTTGAAGTTTAATGAACTTATGAAATTACAGAATAGATGATATTCAAGATAATTCCATTCTTCGACGTGGGATACCAGTTGCTCATTCTATTTATGGAGTTGCTAGTACAATTAATGCTGCAAATTATGTATTCTTTTTAGCATTAGATAAAGTTTTGGCACTAGGACATCCCGAGGTTAGGTTTATTTCTTGTACTTGAACTTTAGGTCATCATTACAAGAATTTCTTAACCATTCAGATTCTATACTAATTTTATGCGTAGGCAACAACAGTTTATACTGAACAACTTTTGGAATTACATCGAGGCCAAGGTATGGAAATATATTGGAGGGATAACTTTACTTGTCCAACGGAAGATGAATACAAAACGATGACCATAAAGAGTAAGCATACTGGATACCGGTTTCATTATTATGTAATAAATAAAATATTTCATTACTTAGCAAAGGAGGATTTGACATTCAAATTCAGGATTAGAATTCATGATTTGACAATCACTAGACAGGATTAGTCTACTGACATCGTTCTGTTCTGTGACTCCAAAGTCCCGGGTTTGAATCCCGGCAGCGTTGTCCTAAGATTTTCTCGCCCAAGAAGCCTCTACCGCTCAAGTCCGGTAATGGATTGTGTGACCTAAAACGAATAAACACTGCGTGGAAGCCGGTAGTGAACTGAGGAGTTCCGATCACAAATTAAAAATATATATAGGTATATATTGCACACATATTGCAATATAAATATCCCAGTTATCCTAGGATATCCTAGTTATTTATTATATATATTATGGGGATATTAATGAAAATCCTCAGTCCTTGATTTTTGCGAATTTATTTTTTTCTCCTAGCTTTCATTATTAATTCAGCAAGCTATCCACTACATCAATTCAAAAACTAAAAATATTTTAGTTATTATATTGAAAATATTAATTGTTAAGACAACTATGGTAGAAAATGATTTTTGAACAAATAATTAAACATAAAGATTAAATAAAACAATGTACTCTATTTTTCTCTGCAAAAATATTAATACAACCACAAAACATGCCAATATACTTGTCTCTATAACACCTACAAAATGGCGTATCTGTTGCCATTATATGAGACCCCTAGGAAGTAAAAACGTTTGCATTTACAAAATTCCCATGTTTATAGAAACTGGCGGATTATTTATGCTTGCTGTACGATTGATGCAGCTGTTTAGTGACAATAAAGCTGATTATACTAAGCTTGCTGGTATTCTTGGATTATATTTTCAAATTAGAGATGACTACTGTAATCTGTGTTCTAAAGAAGTGGGTATTACCTCTTTAAATATTAATTTAGCAGAATTTTGGCTGGAATTAATTACACCTAATTATTTTTTTTATTTAAATTTCAGTATACTGAGAATAAAAGTTTCTGCGAAGATTTAACCGAAGGAAAATTCAGTTTTCCAGTAATACATGCTATACGTTCTCAGCCAGATGATAAACAAGTTTTTAGTAAGTATTTTCTCATCTTAAATTTTAAATTCCAATTATGTCTTCTCTCAAGCAACCTTTTAGAGGAATTATAAGATAGATCAGCAGTCCAAGCTGTGCTCCCAGACCCCCACAGTTTGACCCCATAGGATCTATTGAAGCATTTCCTTTTGTGTTCAGACCACACTCCCTATCCAGTTTCATAGAACTAATAAGGTTCTTCAAAATTGACAACAACAAAGGCTTCACATTAATACAAGGCATATCTGTGTCCTTTCCGACTGTTATCGCCAACCGCAATATATTCATGCCTTCTGAGCGAATATAGACTGTGAGCAGATCACCCTCTCTTGTATTCCATGGTTTTTTTATACTCTTTGTTTAAAAGCTTCTCCCGCCTTTGCCCAGGTAACCTAATCCGTAAAGTCTGAGAAGTGTTAGACTTACAATTCTACAGGTTTAAACTTCTGTTTCAAAATGTGAAAAATATACTTTGTTAACCACTGTAAAATTTAAAAAATACTAATCGGTGTTAAATTTGGAGAATCCACGATGGTCAAGGTCGAAGTCCTCCACAAACCTAACCTTTAATTGAATTTGACAAAAAAAATGTTTTTAATTGTCTTAAGATAATTCCATTTGTGGCATATTGCTTTATCCTTTTAAAATATCAAGTTGTCAAGAATATCTCCGATGAAGTTGGAGATTGTATAGTATAACAAGGTAGATATATAGCTATGAATTGTATAATTTACAATTAATGTGAGCGTGCTTGGTGGTGAGCTAGAGTTTGGCTATGGGTTTGCAAGCCATCAACTACTTTTGGAGACCCTGTATAAATATTGGAGGTGTCTGTAATTGTTGTACTTTTATTAGACTGGTTTATGCCCACACAGGCGCGGAGATTTCCGAAGAAATGGGTAATTCAACGCTCTAGTACCCTATAGGGAGGGGTAATGGCTACCCCTCCCTATTGGGTAAACAATTGTCTTACTTCATCAGAATTGATAGTAGAGACGTATTATATATTAGTGTATGCAAAAACAAATATAATTTCGGTCTAAAATAAGCAAAACATACTTTACCAGAGAGTCTTTCTGTTTTCCTTATTTTTTGTTTTATATATTTCTTTGCAGATATTCTACGGCAAAGAACACGTGATGTGGAAGTTAAAAAGTATTGTATATCCTTATTGGAGAAATTTGGATCATTCGCTTATACAAGAGAAGTATTAACTACATTGTGTAGTGAAGCTAGAAAAGAAGTTGCATCATTGGGTGGTAATCCTCATTTAGAAGCTATATTGGATGAAGTTTTAACTTTCTGAAATTTTTAAAATTTTGTTTTTGTTGGCTGTGGATGTGTATAATTTTTATGGCGTGGCTGTGTGAGTTTGTTTAGATTGTTTTATTATTATTTTTAATTTTGGAGTGGAAAAAAATTGCCGTTTTCATTTTAAGTATCCTATGAATTGAAACAACTACTTATTTAAAAAACATTTTTTTCTTAAGTTGCACTTGTTCAATTGGCAACTAAAGATATTTAAATTATATTAACAAACTATCTTATGATCGACTTAGGTAAAGTAGAATGGAATTTAACTGCTAACGAAAAATTCAGCAACTTAACAAATATACATATACATCTGTCGAAAACATGCTTTGGTCCTTTTCCTGAGCATTAAATACCAATTTCCAATTTCATTTTATATTTTAGGTGAAAAAGAAAATTTTATTTCTTAATACAGAAAGTGATAATCCTTAATAAGAATTTTAATTACAGAATGTGAAGTAGAATCTTGACGATTATTTACAGTCTAGTTTAGTTTTCAATCAGTAGGTGCTTTTTGCAGTACCTATTTGTCTATAAAGTATTTATTCTAAATTAAATTGCTAATTTAAAGGTAAATTAGAAACAAATATTCATGGGAGACTCCTGTATCTTTCTTAAATATTTTAGCCTTAGTTCTTGGCCCTATCATCATTTTCTCTCGACTTAAAGGATAAGACCAGATTTGCATTAGTATAATTTTTTTTCGTCTGATTGTAGAATCATCTGCCATTATTGATTTCTTCGTTCAGAAATGGTCACATCTTTATGATTATGAAAGAAATATTATTTGGCTTCATTTTCGAAGATGATTACGACTACCGTTTAAATTGTCTTATATTTGCTATTCATTGAACCTTTAAGAATTTTTTAATATTTAGAAGAAATCTCATTTCTTAATTATAGGTTTCTAGTCATAGTTTTTTAGTCCAAAGGCTGCCATAACTCTTATCAAACAAAAAACAGGGCGAAAATGGGATTTCAAAAAAAGCATATCCATTCTATTTGTCTTAGAAAATCATTTCTATTCAAACTAATTAATAAAATTAATAACCATTGTGAAAGTTTTCAAACGAACATTAAACAACATATTTTGGTCTTTCAAGATTTTACTATAAACTTATTTTTTGCATTCCAGTTTTATAAAGTTGGCATGTTGTTTATTGATTGGCTACTAAATTTGGATTTCACCCTGAAATATGCTGTTTATTGCAGGAAATGTTCCCTTTTTGGACTTTATAATTCCAGACATATGAATACTGTATTAAGAAATTCTTGAAGTTGGAGACAGGTTTTCAATAAGCATGTCACCCAGCTCACAAGATACAGAAATACTTGTTTCCGGGTTGAGACCGCGTCAGTGGTTTGCTAGAACCGACGTTTTGCCAATATTGCGATGAGCCTCTTCAAGGTCGTTACACCTTGCACCTAAAGCTCAAGGTGTAACGACCCTGAAGAGGCTCATTGCAATTTAGCGAAACATCGGTTTCTAGCAAACCACTGATTCGCATCGTGATAAAAAGTGGGAAGCTACAGTTAGTAGCGCCTTAGGTAGCGAAGGCCGGAACTAAACGGCATGGGAACTGCAGCGTGCTTCCCACATGCCCTCCTATTGAAATCGTCGTCTGACAAGCCTTGGCCCTTCATAGGCTATTGCGCCATAGGGTTTTTATATATATAATTATTAGTCTGTGGGGAGGGATCAAGCCCTACGCTATCCAAAGCCTCACTGGGCCAGTCGTAAAGTATAGAAGGTTTATGTAGTGCATTTTTCTTTTTTTTTAATCATTAAGGAGCATAATTCATACTCCAATATTTAATACTACGAAAAACACTTGAGTTGTCCGGGTTGCAACTTAAAAGATCATTAATACTACGTTCAGAATAAAATTAATTACATTTATGAGTGACAATATTAATCGTTCACTTGTGATCTTAATTTTCTAAAAAGCACAAACTTTCAAAAACATCCCAACGTTTAAAAATAATATTGGTAATCAAGAAGAGACATTGCATTAAAATGTATCAGCTATTTCATGAAAGGGAATCTTTTCTTTTTATGGATCATATTGTAATATAACATGTTAAGCGCGCAATTCCCAAATACTGAAGCTCGAGAATTTAGGTTTCAGATTCTAAGAGCGGCATCTCAAGATGAACTAATCCAAGCTTATAAAGCATATGTAAGATCTGTGATGCGTTGATACCGAAAGCCATTATCATAGCGTCGGGATGACTTAGAGGGACCCATAACCAAGCGCTAAGAATTGTCACTGATACATAAAAAATCCACGCCTATAGCAGCGATGGAAATACAACAAATAGGCATTGATCCCTAACACTTAAGAGAGAGATCTGCGGTGTTAAATACCAGTGTAAGGTTAACGATTTGGATTTAATTGCTGGGACTAGTCCGAAAGAACTTCGTCGATTGCTATGAAGTTAGCGATTATGTATGCAGTTCCCGCAAGCCTTTGGTTGCATGTTTATTCTGGATGCTATCTCTAACCTGGTGCGAGAGTCTTTACCTCCTCTTTTAGCAGAGCTGAACCGGTAGCAAAAATTGTTTATTTTTCAATGGGGAAGTTAGAGCGGTTTTGCTAGCCCTGAAACAAATAGAGAAATTAAATTTTAATAAGATTGTCTTAATTTGCAAGCGGCGATAATAATACTCATTTACCTGGACTACGTCCTACTCTTGCTTCATTATTGACGCCTTATTGTTATTAACGACCTTATCGAGAAGGGAATGGAAATAAATTTTACAATTGACCTTAGTCATTGCGGCATCAAAGGAAATAGGGAAGCTGATGGGAACTGGCCAAGTCAGCACAAAGTATGACCTAGCCGGAGGATTCTATTTTATTAGAAACGGCCTAACGTTTTCTCCCGGCACAGCAAAAAAAATAAATAGTATAATTACTTGAAACAGTCGAAGGGTAAGTGTTGGACGATCTTTCTTAATCACCAGACATGACTACCTAAGGCGCATTTTAAGAATTGGAATCGGGCACATAAGAGGATATCATCTTTTTAACCGAAGGAAAATTATGTTTAATGGCAGAGTTCCATTGACGCAGATATTGGGGAAAAAGTCTTAGATAAATATATTTGAGAAATGAATAGCCAAGTAAGAAGCGTTTCTTTACTAAATATTTTGGTTCGTGATGGATTTTTTTAAATTTTTGTTTTGTTGTTTTTTCCCAAGATCACTCGAGTTATTTTGCTTAAAGATTAAGGGTTGATGGGAAAAATTAAATTGTTCGGCAGTTGTGAGTACAAAATTTTAGAAGTTTTAAAGGTAAAGCGACTGGTGCCATATTGCACTTTTATAACAATATTTGTTTTCCTTCTGAAATTTTAGATTTTTGCTTACTTTGTGGTTAAACTCTGAATCATTATCTTTTAAGAAAACGGTTTATAATATAAAACCGTCGTTTTCAGTTCTTTGTGTACTCTATGATTGTAAAATCATAATAAATAGGTCTCTTTACGATTGCTACTACATTAAAAATGCAGATTTAAATTTTTTGCTTAAGCAACAGCTTTGTTTCACCGTGTGTCTTTAATGTACATTGTTATCCATTTAGGTTCAGCAGTTTTGGTCTTTATAAAGTAAATTTTGTGATAAATAGCCTTAAAATTGTCATTGAATTTCTCCTTGGTGATCATGTTTTGTTCCTTGGGGTTCCTGATATCAGTTTTGAATGGCGGAAAGAGTACAGTCACACCAAAGTTTCAAAATTTAGGGGTGACCAAAATTTGCAATTAACAAATATTAATTACCTCTAGTATAATTTAATAAGTATTCCCTCAACTCTCTCGAACTTTTTAGGTACTGCGTTAAAGCAAACTTACATCTTGTTGATTTTTATAAATGGATAAAGAATTTGATTAGTATTCACGTCATAATAACTTTCTAAACCATAAATTCTTCCGATCCCGGAAGACTTATACTGTAGTAATTTTTTCGCCATAAGATCATTTCATATCAAATAAAAACACCAGTATTTGAAAAATGTTAATATATCAATTGTATAGCTTAATGACTGTTAAAAAAACCAGCTTCTGTACTTAAACATAATAACTTAAATAATATGTTAGAATAGAAAATAGTCTGTTGCATATACTAATAACTAGTGATTAAGGCTACCGCGCGTTAGGCAGTATATAGTGCTCTCGCTTAAAGTCAGGGTTTCAATTCCATGGGAGTACCAAATATAAATGTGAGAAAAAGTAGGAAGCTACAGTAAGTAGCGGACTAGGTAGCGAAGTCCAGAACTAAATGGCGATCTCGGAACCGAGATGTTTTGACGAAATGCTCACTAATAAAAGTGGCCTTGGCCATTCATGGGTTTTTGCCAAGAGTTTAGTATTAGTTTAGTTTAGTCATCAAGTAATCCACATTTAGTTAGTAAATGTACTTTGAGCTTTACATTTAGCACTCTGGGTACGATTTACCTTGGCGTAAAAAGGATGATTCAGTTAGGATGGGTCAAACTTATAAATTGCTTGTAAAGTTTAGTATTTTTATTTTACATACCTCCCACCGATTTGCTGTTGTCATGCTAAGTTAGGACCGTAGATATAAAGAATCAATAGGCTAATTACACTAGAGTTATCTGGTGGCTTTAGTGATTTTCTTTCTAAATCCCAGTGTGTAGTTATGGGAGAGGATATTGGGTAGGTCCGCTCTTTCAAATACTTGGGAACAATAATGTATAAAACTAACAGTTCTGAGGCTGTCTTGATAAATCGCTATTCAAGGAGTAGAAATAGTGATGCAGGCATTTGCACTTCTAAACACAAAGATGCATTTTTTGTTGATAGTTTGATGAAAGCCTCTTCATTTAAACAGAGAAAAAAAAGGACACCTGTCAGCATTCTCGGGTGTACCGTGAAATAAATGCACGAGGCTAAAGAAAAAGAATTGGAAAGACCATCTCACAATGGTGAACGAGTCAAATAAGTTCGAATGAATTTTTTTCCAGAATCTACTTGAACACACTAACCCATCTTAACCCATCAATCTTTTATATTCCAGAAATAAATTTCAGTTATTAATACCAGCATTTTCTCACACATTCCATTCACATCATTATTGTGTCATTTATTAACAATTAAATAATATTTTTTTCAGCATTTTAAATATTAGTAATTATTATTTACTTCAATGTTTTTAATTTCATATTTTTTTTTATATAAGCTATTTTTTTTATAAAACTTTTTTCCATTATTTTGTTTGAATGATTTGGTTTAAAGGTTTTTGTCAAATTTTTATTTATTTCTGCAGCCTTCTGCAACGAGCGCTTTGCTTAATACTGTTCAGATAGTAAATTACCTTGTATTTTTCGTTCATCAATCATAAATTATTCTCAGATATAATGCTTTAACATAGGATTTCTATAATCATGTATTCTAAATATTTGGATCTCAAATACTAGGATGAGATTATTATTATTATTTTTTAATCTATTGCGTATTGTTTGTGTTGTTACCTTTTACATTAAGTTTGTAGTCAAGGAAAATTTTGTTAACTCAAAATGGTATGTGATTTTTTGGCACAACTTAAAAAAAAAAAATTAAAATTAAATTATTACACCGTAAACATTTAACAAAAAATAAAATATTTTTTAAGTACTTTTTTATATTTTTAAGAATAAATATATTTTGAGTATTATTGAAATAACATGATAAAATCATGTTATAATTCCACACAAAAAAATACTTATACATAATTGGATTATATTTGGGCATTATTTATTTATTTCCCTATTTATAACTTTATTATTGATTTTTGTTAATGTGTTTAAAAAGAACAGTTACAAGATTTTTGTAATTTTGTTTTAAATATTATAAAGTTTTTAGTGAATAATAATAATAATAATAATAATAATAATATAGCTTGATATTGTTGATAGATGTATTGAAATATACCATATTTGTATAACCAAATTGAGAAGGTCTTGCTTCAATTAAAAATAAGTAGATTAAATTGTGCATACTTAAAGATACAAGGAAAAAAATTATCGAACATGATTCTTCCCTCTATAGAATAGTTCTTATGTACCTGCAAAACTAATTAATAAATAGTAAATAAATAAAGCATTAACATATATATATATATACTATTATATAACCGTGACATACGGTATATTCATATAATCAAATTTTTATTTTTAATATGGATGATACTTAGGATCTTCAGGTGTTCTGTTAAAAAGATTTTTTGTACTTAATAATTTTTCCACAAAAGTGCCAAAAAATTTGGAAATCTATAGTTAAGAGAAAAATTGTACTTTTTTTACATGTAATTATGGCAAATAATTTGATTATATATGCATTATCTGTTAAATACACACAACTTTGTACACCTTTTTTTGCATTTCAAAATTTGCAGTTACAAAACTTATTTGTAGTTCTTTAGGTTTAAACGTTGATTTCTCTATAGTATTTTAGTTGAATATCAAAAACTTTAAAAGAAAAAAATTACTGATGTAAAATTTTCTAATCTGAGATTATCTTTGATACTGTGCAGAATATTAGAGAATTTTTAACAGAATAGACTGGGTCTGCAAAAATTTTGGTAAAAGTTGACAATGTTTCACAGCTAACAATATTTATTACCCATGACAAGATTTCTTCTGGTATGAGGTACAAAAAAAAAAAAAACATATTAAAGAAAGATAATCAGGCTAAAGAATGGGTAAGAGCTTGATTCGAAATATTTTTTTAAAAATAAATTGTAATATTCCGAACTTAAACAATCCGGTTCTTCCGTACTACAGTGTTTCTTGTAAAAGTAAAGTAATGTCTGTATTTCTGTCCATCAGTCGATCAATGTACGATCGGAAGATCAATGTACGATACTTTTCTTCGAATTTTTCATTTTAATAAAATCCAAGGCCTAGTCTGGGAATCCTCTTACCATGCAACACTCCATCAGGTTTTCTTGGATATTTCCTGTTAAAATTATTTCATCTTCACTGTTGTTACTTTCTCTTACTTACTCCTAGTAAGAGGAAGTATTATAATGGTGTCAAATTTTCGATATCGAGTTTTCACCGGAAATATTCGTTTTGAGGACCCCTGAGTCCAAAAAAGTGGTTTTAGCAAAGGTCTGTGTGTGTGTGTGTGTGTGTATGTGACAGCATAGTTAAAAAACGAAAAACTGTAGAAAGTTGAAACTTGATATTACGTTTAGATATCACCATGGGATCTGACGGTGCGTTATCTGTCAAAATTCCTCAACCGGAAGTACCACTTTACTAGCTTTTTTTTTTACGTTTTTGCGATTTTCTCAAAAATGGCTCCGACGATTTTGTTTAAACTTGGTATATCAACTACACATACAAAGAGCTACAACTTTTATTTGAAACATTTCTCCGGGAAAATTCATTTAAGGGTACTTTTAGTGGAGGGGTGGGGTTACAGCTTCCTGTAAAATGGTATCATAATTGATTATACAATTCTATTATCCAAGCAAAATTAATTAGAAATAAATAGATGGCCAAAATTCCAAGTTTTAAGAAAATTAGTAAGCCGGAAGTGCGCATATACTGAAAAGTATTGTCAGTTTTCGACGAATTTCGTTATATTTGGTACACAAACTATATCATTTGTCAATTATAATTTTGAGAACAGGAGTAAGAGAAAGTTGTGTGAGTGTTTCACACCAGTTTTATTTTTGTATCAAAAAATGTATTTTGACAAACAGTTTCGCACAGATTCAAACAATAAGCAATTAAAACAAACATTACTACGATTACCTGATTAGGCTAAAGAGCTCTGGTTCTCTATAGAGAATTTCATACGCCATACGGTCAAACCACTCCTCTTAATTCAACACCTCTTCCACCTTCGCCCATTTCTGAAAACTTCAATCGATCTGTCGCGCTACGGCGCTAGAGAATAGTAAGTGATAACTTCCTTCACGCCTCCTTTTGTCATCTTGTTTACTTGTCACAGAACTTCGTGATAGGTAATTACTTAATTGATTTTCTTCTTGACTTACTACTTTTAATTGACTTTACTTAATTATTTAAAACCATTCATAAATACATCTCTTACAGAGTGTAGTGTATGCGATCGCCAAAAAAAATGGGAAACATTACGGGTTCAAGTTGGTCCTCAATGGGCGATTTGCAATTACCATCCGTACTAGTTAACATTTTACAGTTTCTACATAAAATAATTTGGCTGGAACTCCCAGCAAATATTATGAACCTTTGATTGACATTTGATGTTTTTGTAATTGACATTTCAATGAAGATATTATCGTTTTTAAGACTCTTGAATCCAAACATACTTTTTTTAGAAGGTGGAATTTGTGTTGAGTATGAGAGAGAATGGGGGGAGGCAAGAAAGTGGGAGATAACTCAAAAACAAAAAGTCGCAGTATCATACAATGATCCGGATGAAAACAGTCAAACAGAAATAGTTTTCATGAACGGTTTATCCAGTTTTTCTTAATTTCCTCTACAACTTGGGCCCATTTAATATATGTGTAAAGATTTATTCAGTTTTATTAGAATAATTTTCCATAAAAAACATTTTGGGGAATTAGGAAAATCCAGCCAGCGCATTGAAAATAGAAAAATATATATTGATTGTATTGAAGTCTTTGCTCATAAATGTACTAAGACCCGATTTATTCCGGAGATATAGAATTTTCTAATGTTCTAGATTGTAGCAGCAGAAATCTGATATTGCATCCAGCTTATTTATTTATGAAAATGTCTCTTCTCTTGATAATAATCTCTAGCAGACTACCTGAATATCAATCAGTAAAATAATATAAAACGCATAGGGGAAAAAATCAAAAATGTTTTGTTCATAATTATAACATCCTGGAAATAAATCATACCAATTAACAAATAGTATGGTAATGAGGACCATTACAAAAAAATTCCAAAAAAAATTGGGTGGAGATTATCCATATACATACGTTATTATGTTTAATGCCATTAGATAATATTTTTTGAAAAAATCTTTTAAAAAAAAGTTTTTTAATTAATAAAATGATGAAATAAGAAAAAATCGGGACCACCCATATTCTGCCAGGAGATCGGTTCAACAATACATCTTAACATTTTATAATCGTATGTTATAGTTTTGCTTTAAGGGTGATTACTTGAGTTGTATTTAGTGGATGAAATAATTATTAATAATTCAATTGTGACAATAATTACATTAGTGTTAAAGAAATAATAAAAACTAGTAATGAATTTTATATATTTTCATTAAAGAAAAATCAGTTTTAAATTTCTCATACAACGAATTTTTTTTTTTTTTTATATTTTTAATTTTTAAAACTTTACTGCTAGTCAAAGTACAAAGTCTGACTATGAAAATTAAGTTAATTTTCAATTGCAAATTCAATGTTATAAATGTTTTTGAAACAATAATTTAAAAAAATTGGTTTATTTTATTTTATAATATTTTTCTTCTTTTCTTTTTATTTGCCATTCTTGTTAAAATGTTTATAAAACATTAACGAATTTTTAATGTATTAAAAATAAATATATAACCGAGCTCAATAATAATTATAATAATAATAATGAAAATTAATCTTCAAATACCATTGTACTAAAATAATCAAATATGATTAATTCATATATTTATATTGCCTTGATAAAAGTTTATTTAAAGTAATATTTCATGTTTGTATTGAAATATTATGAAAGTTATAATAATATTTCATAAATTTGTCTTATTTAATAGACATATCACACACCTGGTAGATTCCTTCAATATTCTAAAAAAAAAATTAAACCAATAAAAGTACTTAATAAAAACATATTGTTCAGAATATTTTGAATTATTCATGCTTATTAAAAGTTGAATAAAAACAAATATTATCATATTTATTTTGTTAGTTGCCTCCTTAATACTTTTTTAATAAATATATTATCAGAAAAAACCGGCGCATCCATTCAAATGGCAGTACTAAAATCGTTCAGGTAAAGGTAAAGCTCTTTTGGTATATAGGTGATATTGATCTGTTAGATAAATCAGTAAATTTTATTAGTGACATTCCTTAATGATGAATGATCTGTTACAAATTACCTCACAGCCTAAAGTGTAATAACTAGGTGAAAAACAATCTAGGGAATGGAGGTAGTGTTCATCCCAAATAAACTTGGCGAAGTTAAATTAATTCTATTTAATTGGGCACTCAGGTAAACTAGGATATTGTTACGAATTCAGAAAAAAAAACTGTTCTAGCCAACATGATGCTTTTTCGCTTCATGCTCTCGATGTGATAATATCGAGATTGCTCTTGATTGTAGACAATATCAAACGTTGACAAGCTTAACCTCCATCATTTTAAAAAGACTTATCTGGATAATTTAGGGCAGTTGAAAACAAAGCAACCAGGCGTTTGATTTACTGATTTATTTATTGGCTGCTTAAGACACCTGTTATTTACATTATACTAAGCGATATATTGAATTAGAGACATTTTCTGTGGTAGCCTGCTTCATTTTGTGGTCATCGACCGGTTTCGAGCGTTCGCCCATCTTCAGGATGCGTTTTTCGGACAGTGTGATAACACAGACTTGCACAGAGCAAATTCAGTTTTACACACTGACTCTGACATTGAGTCTGATCCTGAAGATGGGCGAACGCCCGAAACCGGTCGATGACCACAAAATGAAGCAGGCTGCCACGGAAAATGTCTCTGATGCTTTCCAGCTCTGCGGAACCAACCACCACAACAAATATATTGAATTCTTTGAAAAGCACAGTCTCAGTTGACTAAATACAGATAGTAAAAGAGAATTAATAATGCTACTTTTCGCTATGATTTGCAGATACTTGGTCTGATTTAAGTAAATGTCGAAACATTGGGGATCATGATCAGGGTTCTAATAAAATGAAATCGTAATTATATACATTCTTACTAATACAGCCATATATTATTGCTAAAAAAACATGCTTCGTTCACTAACGTTAGGATATATTAGTAAGAAAAACAATCACATTAACTCATTCGAAGGCTCATTAGATATTTCATTGTACATTAGTCTAGTTGCCTTAAACTTGTAAATAATTTTGTTTTATTATTATAGTCTTGATGATGGCATAAAAAGTAAGCCGAAACATCATGTACGTACATTTTGCTTGGTAAATATTTTTAATTTTTTTAATCTATTCTTCATAGACTCTAGCTGGCCATTGATGTCTATTTATTATTTAGCCGCGCTAAGCTCTTCTTTATGTAATTAATATTTAGAAAAATAATAAAAATTAATAAATACAAATTATTTAAAATCATAAGATATATTATTACTGAAGAAAATGATCAAAGATAAAGATATAATTGTTAATAATTAAGCATAATACAGGAAGTAGAATAATGTTCCCTCTTAAATACTGATAGATTAACTTTGAAATTATAAGAAAATATATAAATACAAATAAAATTCAGTTACAAGAATTAAGCAGAAGTTGAAGATTCACAATTATAAAGTAGATTTTAGATCATTAAATTCTCAACCATTAGATTTTTTTTTGCCAATAGCGGCTGTGGTGGTGGTGGTTGTCCAACATCCACTGTAACATGAGTATATCCTAAGCGTTCTGTAATTTTTCCAAGTCGATATTGTACACTGTTTAGTCCATCTATTTCATATCTTCTCCAAGTTTTACGCAATAATTCCTGCCTTGCTCCAGAAGATAATGGTTGATATTTTTCATGTTTGATCATTGTATATCGCCCTATCCATTCAGGTGGTCGTGAGAGAGAACTTAGTACGTGTTCCACTCTGCAATTTAAAATTTAATTGACTACAATACTATTAGGTGGAAAATATATGATAATTTTAGAAACAGAAAAAAAAATTGCTGTTTGAAAGATAAAGAAAGAGCAGATTTGTGGTCTTTGCATTTGTAGGCAATGGCTCTTATTAGCATTATTATCTGAGTAGGCCAGCATGATTCAGCAGACAAGTCTACAAATATTAACAAGTATAGTCTGTCTCTATTAACTTAGAATTTGAGACGCCTCCTCCCCCCCCAAATCTGTGGGTCCCCACTGAACGGTAAAGGCAATATTCCCCCAATACGAATATGTATGAAAATATGAAAAATAATTTCGCTTTCCTGAACTCGCCTAAACTGCCCAATTAGTATTAAGGGTTCGCCCAAACACCGACTACTAGTTCCAAGATATCATGGAGCTCACAATATTTTTTTGCTTCCAAGACAAAAACATATTTTGTGCAATTATTTCTATTTACCTCAGTCCCATATCATCATCTTCTCCTCCCCAGCCCCAATATAGATTAGAATAACCATTCACACGTACAAAATGATCCGTCCTAATGGCAAACACACCACCTACCAAAGTACGATAGGGCAACCTGGATAAAACAAACAAAAAGAATATAATGTAAATTCTTCCAAAGATAAATTATACTAAAAAAAATAAGGTGTATAACACTCAAACGACTTTCTCTGACTCTAATCAATACCATTTTATCAAGAAATTGTCTTTAAAATTCAACTTACAATATTTAATTGGGCTGGCCATTGGCATGGTTGTGAAGATTTATTGTATACGGCCTGGATGGAGTGCTCTATATCAAAAATAACAAAGCTTGTGCAAATTTAAATTTAAACTAAATGACAGACTCACATACACACATCTAAAATCAATTTTTTTCATAAAATTGATTCAAATGAAAGTGATCTATCCAGCAAGCATTTCAATTTTAAAGGAAATCGTTATAAACATTTTCGAGAAAATTCCAAAATCTGAAAAACTTATGTCTGTAAAACCGCACTTCCCGACAACCATTTTCTTCAAATTTGGAATTCAATCAATGCTTCCCTGTGTGCACTAATATTATGTAGATGTAAAACTATATATTATACTGAAGTGGTACCACCAAAAAATTCATTTTTCCGGGAAAATGTTTCAAATAAAAGTGATCGGGGTGTAGATAGTATACGAAGTTTAAGAAAACTCGTTGGAGCCGCTTTCCAGAAAATGGCAAAAAACTGAAAAAAACGTTCAGTAAAGTTCACTTTTGGTTTATGGATTTTTCCCGAAACGATTTTGATGCGGTACTACCAAAACGGAATTCCAAGTCTCCCAAATCCAATGGGCATATTATAGCCATTGGTGTCTCATCCCCACTCACGCTTTGAGCACTAGGCCCCCATTCGCTGCACACATCTTTTTGAAAAGTTAAGTGCTTCCTGAGGGCTTCACTTTTCGTTTAATTATCTTGGCCAGGTGGACGCTGGCCCTGTCTCTATCTCACCACCTAGGGTGAACTCTCAGGGTTACAGTTTGCATTTTCCTTTTCTTACGTATGTGGATTTTAGGCTGGGTTCACTCCTTTTCCGGTGAGCGTTCTTATGTATCTTAGATGATCTTGCTGGCTGTCACCCTTGCCTCCTCAACCAGTCTGGGACTACTTCTTCGGATTTCTTCAAAGAGGCAGGTTATATCTTTACAAGGGCCTTAACAGGTGCGGATTTCTTTGAGCAGGAAGCCCAAGCGCCTGCCACACCCACCATTAGCACTCTGTCAGCTTTCCGGTTTCTTTTATAGATCTCGTCCGAGATCCACTCAGTCCTGTCACTGCCATCAGGGTTAGTTGCCACTGACTATCTACTGAGTTGTCACTCCTCTCCTAGCGTTGTTTGTCCGCCCAACCTCTTAAGTACTACTCCCTGAGTGCCCGACGGTCACCTCTAGGTATCGGAGACGATTATTTACCCATTCCAGTGAGCTTTGAGTTCTCTCGAAGCATTCCTAGCCGCTCGGGTGGCTTCCTCCTCATCGCGCGAACAGCTTCGTAGGTTATATGGTAACCCTGAAGTTTCTCCTCTTCTGATTGGTCCTATTCGTCCTCTCCTGGAGCTTAGATTGGGTCCCTGGTCGTATCGCCCCAGGGACTCGCTGAGGTTCCCTCATCTCCCGAACTAGGGATATCTCGTTCTTTCTTCCTCCACCCCATCTGCCCTCTGCTCTTTCAGATATTCCCTGTATCCCCTTCTACTTCGCTGTGAATCCTACCTCCCCAAAAATATCTACTAGAGCTCTTCCCGCTGCTCGCACTCTCCTGAGGACACGCAGGGGCAACTCCAAGCCAAAAGATTTATCATAGTTACTAAGCAGGGCGTTTCGGAATACTCCCTGATCCTGAGCAGGATAAAATTGAGGACTTTAGTAGGTGAAGTGAATGGACACACATGGATTGCTAGTCATTTGCATAAAATGGGGAGGACTAGGTCCCATATGTCCGAATCGTGATTGAGTTAGGGAAACGGTATATCACTATTTATGTCAGTGCCCTCGTTTCACTTGCACAAGGTTTCACTCTCATAGGAAAGCCTGGCTACAAGATATCTTAGGATATTATAAACAGACTGGTAAACTACTGAGGGAGATCAATTAGTGGGATGAATTGGGTGGATAAAAACCAAGAACAATCAATAAATAATAAAATTAAAGAAAATAAATTAACCGGAAGTGCGATTTTACAGAATTGGTTTTTAAGTTATTTGAAATTTTCTCACAAAAGGCTATAACGATGTCCTTTAAACTTGGAATAGTAACTACTTGAAATATTAACTAACCTATTGCTTTTATTTATAGCTTTTTCCTGAAAAAATTGTTCTTAGGTTGATCTGAGAAATATGCGAGCTTAAATTTCAAAAATTCAATATTATTAGCGCTCTCTTCTGGACTACACTGTAATTATATCTGTCAGGGCAGGTACTCCCCCCACCATTATATATATGTTAGGACAAATGAGTAAATTTTTATGTTTGAAAGAAATGTTTCATTTTATTCGTAAGTAATACCATTATGAGAAAGTGGGGTGAGTGTTTCACACGCGATTTTTTCAGAATCTATACGCTCTGAAACTTCTTAAAAGAACACTAAATCTAGCATATTCGATAATGAGAATTAATCGCATAATTACATAACTTTCTGTATATAAGGAGGTGAGTAAAAATCTATTTTTATTGGGAATTTAATGGAGATATTTAATCGCTTACATACCTATAATTGAGCTCATTAACAGCAACAGAAAGATGTCTAGGTTCTTGAGGGCATGTATACATGTTTCTGTCATCTTCTGGTAGAAGATCCACATCATGAAATATAAAACAATGATACATGACCCCATGGCCAGGATTATCTAAAGCTATTAGAAATCCGGCGTTCATTAGTATACCTTTGTTGAAAGTATCATTTCCAAGCTAAAAGACAATGTTTAATGTGTAATTGTTGCTATCAAATAAAAATATAAGATTTTAATTTTTTTTTTTTTAACTACTAAGATAGTTTGTATATTAAGTTAAGAAAAATAATAACTTACTTGTTCTATAACGAAAATCCTATAAGATATTTGCTGTCGCTGAAGTACTGGAGGTAAATATTTTATTAAAAGCTTAAGCTGTTTCTCTCTATTTCTGTAAGGTACAATGATGGCCACTGAATGTCTAGAATTACAATCTGGTGGGGACCATGTGCCACCAAAGTGGGGCTGCATTGTACTGTCATCGTACTGTTCTGCATACTTCAGCCAAACAGTTACGTTTATCTTCCCAACTAAAGATCATATTTAGAACATTTATTGTATCAATTAGCAAGAAAGAAATGTAGAAAGTTTTCCACTTGATAGGGGATTATTACCATCTTGCCGGATCGGAATAATATTCATTTTCTACAATTGAATAATTTGACAACTATATCACTGAAGTCTAAAGAGATTACAAAAATACAGTGCTTCATCTTTCAATTACGTAAATTTCAAAGTCTGGATGAAATTACTGAAATTGATTCGAAGTTCTTAAATCAAACTACCATTTAAAGTCATTTATCAAAAAATTAAATATCATGAGAACATAACATAATTTTGCTTAAGTTTAACTTAATATTCTTAATATTCTCTTTTCAATGAAAAACATACTTTTATACGTGTATTTATATCCTTTTATAAATAGTTTTAAAGGGAAACGTGAAGTCCTTTGACAAATTCGTACATTTTCACAATTGCTTGCATCAAATATGAACTCAAAGAACATTTTACTATCTTGCCAAATTAATAACTAGTAATCGACCTAAATTATTCAGTTAATTTAGTTTTTGTAACAAATCAAAACTATATTTTTTAAATTTCCCTAAGTATTGCGATCGTGCTAGATTTTCATGATTGAATTTTCACCGGAATTACAAGTTTCAGAATTTTAAGTCCCAAGTCCAAAATAGTGGTACTTAGCGCATACTGTATATGTGTGTGTCTCGGTTTGAACAATATAACTCGAAAACGAAAAGTTACAGGAAGCTCAAACTTGGTATTTTGTCTAGGTACGCCACCACATCAGACACGAAGATTTCGGGCAAAATCCATCACCCGAAAGTACCACTTTACTCAATTTTTTTTTCAGTTTTTTTTTGTGATTTTTTTTCAAAAACGGCTCTAACGATTTTCTCTAAACATTGTATATCAACTACACATCCAATGAGCTACGCTTTTGGCATCAGAGTCATTTTCCGTATAGCCTGCTTCTTTTTGTGAAAGTCATCGATCGGTTTCCGGCTTTAGAAAAGAAGGCTATTAGGTTTAGAAAAGAAGTTACTATACAATAGTGATACATTGTTTTCGTTATTTATCGTAGTAGAAATGTTGTATATTTGTTAGTGAACTGTACTGCAAACTTCAATTTATTTTGTGTGCATTATGTGTGTGAAGTATGGGTATGAATTTTAAAAAACCTGCGGCATCTCTCTCGGATTTGCCATATAAGATTCGCACATTTCGTCAATTTTATATCTCATTTTATCTGATGAACACACTCCGAAAGGTTCCTGGAACCCTCATGAAGTCGTGAGTCACCAAATTTTACGGAGAAAACCCGAAAAAATCCAATCTTAGAACTTCCCTGTGGGCATTTTGTCTTTTGACCTTCGATATTGGGTTCCTAGTGTTAAACAAAATTCTTTAACTTGTTTTTTCTCCTGCTGTCAATATAAAGGGCTCAGGCAACACAGAGGCAGCTTTATGAGACTAAGCATTCCGACTTACTTTTGGATAGAACTTTATGCGAGAAAACTATTTATGTACGCTTGATTCTAGTCACAAAATACAACCATACGTACCTCTCGTGTTGCTATCCGGGAGTAAGTCAATTTTGATTTTCAGTTTTTATTATTATTATAATTACCTCAGATATTTACTTGTGGCACCTACGCTGTTCTAAATAACAATAAAAATTAAAAAAAAAGAAGTATATATATATATATATATATATAGGTAGGAGGCACCCTCCTTTGAGTGTAAAATATCTGGTGTGGTACACACTTACAACTTTTTCTTGGTGAAGTTTACAAAATAGTAACTGACAAATTTTATATTTACAATACCAAATTTAATGGAGATTCGTCAGTAAATTATGGGGAAAAACTGTTCAGTAAAAACAAACTTCCGATATATTAGATTTCTTTAAACTCGGAATTAGGCAATCTATTTATTAATTACTTTTTTTGGATGGCACAATTGTATAATCACGTAAGAGCATGTATAGCACGTAAGAGAAAAACATAATCATCCCCCTCCCTCAAATGCCGCCTTAAATGATTATACCTGGAGAAATGTTCAAATATAAGTAATACCTGTTGAATATGTGGATGGGTAAGATGCTGGATAAGATCTGTTATTTTATCCGTCGTAGCAATATTCATTTTGTTCCTGACTGGTTTCGGATTTTCATCCATCGGCAGAGCAAATTCACCAAGTTCGTGTAGAGAGTTCGCTTCAACGTAATGTTTCTGTTACACTCACAATCACATAAGTAGTTAATAAACCAAGGTTATACTAAATCGTTGGAGCCATTCTTGAGAAAATTGCAAAAAAGTGTATAAAACATTCAGTAAAATGGTATTTCAAGTTGAGGAATTTTGACAGAAAACTTACTGTCATGGTGATACCTAAACGGAAAATCAAGCTTGAATTTTCTACGATTTTTCGTTTTTGTTCACACACACACACATACATATATATATATATATATACCACACACAAATTTTCTAAAAACCACAGTTTTGGACTCAAATCGTGCATTTCCGTGAAAACTCGATTTCGAAAATTTGGCACGATTACAATACTTCCTCGTACGAGAGAGTAAAAATATGATTTATTTAAATTACAAATGTTCGATTAAGGCAATTATATGATCATAATGGTAATGAAATTTATTAAGGAATGAATTTTTAAAAAAATAAATACATATCAACTGTGTAACGATGATAACTTGTTCTATTGAGATCTATAGAATCTTAATATAAATAAATTTAAATACTTACTTAGAGATGGAGGCTCCAATGGGCAATCAGGTAGGTTTTTATATGTAGGGGGACAAGAACCATTACACTGAGGAGTTCTGTCCGTACCTCCATTGTCTGATGACTTTTCGTCTAAAACTTCTTTGGATTTCATAGCGCCTATAGCGCGTGATCTGAATCTGTTGGCAATCATTTGAGCTGACAGATTCACAGATAATGCATTCATCTTTGGTAATATTTTTTGTTTTCCCTGTTAATCATAAATTTAATTTAGAAAGAGCTCAGAGATTTTTTAGAAATCTCTGAAGGGCAGGGATTAGCTCAGTGTAGCGCGTTGGACTCTCACGCACAGGTCCTAGGATCGAGTCCAGACTACTCCTTAGATTTTTTTCTTTTTAGGAGCGTCTACAGCTCAGTGTACGGTGATGGAGAATGTTGTCTGCAGCGAGAGAACACTATCCGGAGACAGACAGTACACTGAGAAGGCTCCAAGCGCCAATGTCTATAGATGTTGACGCGCCTTAAATAAAAAAATTTAAAAAAATCTGAAAAGGTAAAAAACGAAATAAATTTATTTTTCTTAGCAAAACAAGTTAATTTAAAGTGACCTTTGGGCGACTTTTGTTGAGCTGCTGCTGGAACTGTAGTGGATTCCGTTTGCGCCCTGTCCCTGGTATAATTCTGGCTGCAGTTCCTCCACCTCCAACTACTGCACCACCAGAAACTACACCACCTTTTCCTAATATGGACATCTAAAAGTGGTTTTTTTCCGTTATTTAATTTTTTTCGTGTAACCAAATAATCAACTAAATAAAATCTAAAATACCTCTGATACGGCTAATATTCCCAAGGTGGTGATAATTATTAACATGCATGTTAGGAGTAGTAATTTGAGATGGGGAGAGATGTTAGAAGTGATGGAGTATTTCTGATGAGACATGGTGTGCGACCCACATGCCCTCACACGTGTTACTGTCCCTCTTACCCACACTCGCATTCTCACTCCACACAGCCATTGCAAACCTATTGCAATATCAATTTGTTAATGATGTGTTAAACGTTTGTAAAATAAATTACATTAAACAATGATCGTTAGTATCCATGTAGCTCCCACAATAGGAGTGTTCTTCTACTGCCTTCTTTTTATAAATAATTTGCTACCAACCCTTGCGGCTAAAACAAATTGCCACAGAAGCATCAGACGCCTTAGAATCATGAAGATGGAGGCGCTGACTGCACTAAACAGTAGATAGTGGGTTCAATTCTCAGTCTAGTCCTGGTTTTGTATAATATGAGTATAATATCTGAAAGATTACAGCAAAATAAACAGCCAACCATCTCCGACTCTTACAGTTCATATTGTTGATGGTGGTAAAGCTCCCTGAATCCAATCTAATCTGAAAAATCGGGGACTTCAAAACGAAGTTCAGAACTTAGACCTCTGCTGGTCCCATTGTGCACCCCGTAGAGACACCTCACATCAGCCCTGTATCATTAAAATAAGCAGGGCTTAGGCGAGTGACATTTCTGATCCCGGCATCGGTTCTAAATTGTGGGCGCCTAATTTCAGGGATCTTCTGCGAGTATAATGCACGCACTCTCCAAGAAGGTGAAGCGGTGTCATCCTTTTGGCCAAATTTCCTGCAAAGCGGGTCCGCAGAGAGACCCATATTATGCAGATACTTCCGCAAAAGGCAGTGCCCTATAACTAGGGCAGTAATTCTCTTTAGCTCCACTTTAGTTCTGCCTAGGATATAGGTTGTGCCAGTCTTTGAGGGGCTCTCCAAGAAAATCTTAGTGTGCTTCAGCCCTGCAATATTTTTCCAATATCATGTACGTTTCCGTATTAGCCATTTTTTAATACCCCACAGGCAGTTCTGTTCGAGATTCCGCTGAAAGGCGACGGACGAATGGGCGTTCGTAAGGTGCCCTCCTTTGCCAGTCGGTCGGTCTCTTCGTTACCTTGAATGCTTTGTGCCTCAGCACCGAGCCAGCCGAAGGCTATTGTGGTTTGCTAGAGATTCTAACTGTTTATGACATTCTTTAAAAAGGCAAAACTAAGTATTAATTTTGTATAGTAAGTACTTAAGTTGTACCTCATCTGTAATAGGATAAATCAAGAAATTCTCTCAAAATTTATCATTTTACAAATTACTTACTTTGTTAAACGTTATGAGCAAAATGTTTTTATTTATCTGTAGAACCATGAGAACTCGAGCCACTAATTCTATTTGTAGTTAAAGAAAGACATGATAAATATTATAGGATAAATATAGAAGGAAAAGATGGCTATAGATCGACTGAAACCGGCCTATCTTCCATCTCAAAAAAGAAACAAAGAAGAGAGTTTATCGCCGAGTCAGTCTACTCAGCCTCACTCTCATCAAAATATGTACAAACCTCCGAGTACCCACATAGAAGATGGCAAATACTCCAGCGAGGGTATTCAATCCACCATAGATGATCTTGCGAAGTGGCATGGTCGTTCCGTTTCCCGATTCCAGATGACTAGAGAGAGATAGAAACACTTTATGTAAAAAAAAAACTAAGTGGAGCTGCTCTACTAAGTTGAGGTGCAAAAAACCCAGCGTACTAATCAATCAACAAGGACAAGTCAGAAAACAAAATAAAAATTAAAATGTAAAATCAACAAACACAAACATGCTCACAGTTATAACAATAAAAGAAAACAAACACACTTAATTCTACTTAAGCTAGTTAACAATTATTTGTCACCTAATAAATATGTTTTTTTATAATCGCTAGAGAGTCAATAAGAACGAGCTCACTGTGCGACGTCAATTTACTCTGGCCATACGGGCGTGTCAAGAAACCTTGCCGTTATGTTCGGTATGGCTCCTCGCGAACCGAACCAAAGTCCCTGGAGGACCTGGAACTTTCTATTGCCGAACTGCTCCCTGCCTTCTCCCGGAAGTAGGCGAGCACTTCTCGTAGATAAGGCGCTTCTCTAAGTCGACCTTCTCTGCCTGATCAGGATCGTTGGACTCGTATCTAATTATTGCAAAAAATTGATTGCCTTTTGGGTTATCCCTAAAGTGCCCAACCCTTGCCACTTGCATGCAGTCCACGATTTGAAAGAGTTCTCTGCATGCACTCAGTCCTTTCGAATTCTCTTGATGGACACTAATTCCTGAGGATTTATCACATCCAACTCAAGCCTCGCCGCGCCCATACTTGAATCGCCCTCATATCAAATATTCGTTGGCAAAGAGGATCCTGCACTTTTGACTATTTCTGGACAAATGATCAGTGCTGCAAAGGTGCCTCCCACTTACACCTGAGCAAGTCCGCGATAACGTCGAGGGGCGTGTAGCGTACCGCTTTTATGTCAGCGGGCAAACATGGCCTTCACCATAAACTTGGTGACGTGTATACCGTCCAAGAGTGCAGGCAAAGCTTAGTTTGAGGTGAAGATTGAAGAGGTTGTCATTGCAGGAAGCAGGCATTGAGGACATTTAGCTTTTGATCAGGCTTCAACAAGTTGGACTCTGTAAGCTTGGCTAAATTTTCGTTTAATTTTTACACCGATTCCCCGTTCACCGTTTGTTCGTCAGAGAAGGAGCATCCTAAATACTTTGTATCTCTCCTTCTCCACTGAGCTAATCTCATCTGCATTATCAAGTGTAATCTTAGTCCGAGAGAGCACTCCCTCCCTGATAATCACTGTTATGTTCTTAGCTGGATTCAGTGACAAACATATCTCCCAGAACAGAAGCTGGATTAAGTTAATAATTCGTTCAACTGCTTCTGGCTACATGCTATCACTGCCTGATCATCCGCGAATCCGGTAAGGATGCTACCAGTCTCCCCCTCATGAAGTTTACACCCATTGTATTTCACAGACTTCATAATATATGTAAATTATGGCAATATTAAATAGAGTAGGGGTTAGGGGTAATATTAAATAGGTCCGCCTTGTGGAACTCCTCCGCCATATAGGGATTTCACCCGTCTTCTTCGCTCCAAGGCTTATGTGTGTAGAGTTGCTGGTAAGAAGGGCCGAAATTAAATATAGAAGTTCCGAAGAGGCGCCTTTCTCCTAGAGTGATTTCATTACATGCGAGTGCTCTACTGTCAAAACCGCCAATCACATGTACCATTATAATTATTTAATTCAAAACTTAGTTGAATGATATAATGGAAGTATTATGAATATTAATGTTCACTTCTTTTCTTTTTTCAATATTCCATTTTGTTTTAGTTCAGTCATTTGGATTAATTTTTGGTTAACTTAATAGTTTCATTTAACGTGACTTTGTCACTCGAGAAGAGTAGTGTAGCCTGGATCGAACCCGCCTCTGAATGTAAAATTATATTTAGTTAAATTTATAAAAATACAATCAAGTTGTTAGGTATATAATCTGATGGGAATTATTAATGACTGAAAGAACTTCAGTTTTCTAGCTGCCAATTTTAATCCATATTTATTTCTAAAGATGTTTTCTTTACTAATTCAAGGAATCATATAATTTTACTTCGTTGAATAAGAGCTGGTTCTTGAGATAATTTTGCTAGTTTTATTAGCCTGTACAATAGGTCTTCAGACAAATTGTACCTTTTATTTTTTTTTTTTTTGTAAACTTTCAGTTTTAATATGCAAAGGCTTCTAAAATAAAACTGCAAAAACCAAATCCAGAATCTAATAAAAAACTACAATACAAATTCACATGGTTTTTATCGGAACCAATATTAAAACCATAAGAAATGGTGAAATTTTACAGTTAATTTTTTCGTTGTGTTTAAGAGAAGCAAAACTATAATGCCCCTTTATTATCATTTATTGATACACTTTCTGATAAGAGCTGTTGGAAAGGTTAAATCATTTTTAATTTGAATTGGTCCGGACATATTTTCTAATTGCATACTTTTATTTAAGTGTATAAACTGAATTTGCACTGTGCAAGTCTATGTCATCACGCTGTCTGAGAAACGCATCCTGAAGATGGGCGAACGCCCAAAACCGGTCGATGACCACAAAATGAAGCAGGCTACCACGGAAAATGTCCCTGAGGTTATACTAGAGATGTGTGTTTAATGACAAAGTGGAATTATTATAAATTATGATTTAGTGAGTATTATTGAGCAAGTAGTGTATAATAAATAGCGTATTTTGAAGAGTACTTTATAACTCAATTTCAACTGTGTTGTTACGTATGCTCAGTGTTTTGTCAAGTCATTTTTATTTGGTGGTGGTGGCGGTGGGGGAGATATTTCAGGAGTATACTGGACAATAAGAATAGACAAAGTTAGAAGAAAGGCAATGCAAAGTTTATGGACAGTTAAAAGCTTGTACAAGTAATAAATAAATGTGATATACAAGCAGCGTTAATATAAGAAAATGTATAGGTAAATAGATATGTAAGAAGGATGGCAGCAAACGGCAAATTGGAGATGATATTAAAATAAAGAGAGGAAATCAAATGTATTCGTTTTTATTTATCATGCTTATTTTTAAATTATATTAATTTATGTTTAAATTACATTAAGAATATGTTGGCAGAGATGTGATGGCATTTGTAGGTATTTTTTCATAGGGCACGGTAGGAGATTTTAAAAATACATTATGCAAGTAATGTGTAATTTAATCGGGGGAAGAAGAAAATTTGGTTCCACAGGTTAGAATTTAATGCATCTGCCTTTTTTTTTGTTATCATACTTTTTTATATATATACATGTGTGGGTGTGCGTGTGGTATATACAAATTAAGTTATTTAATTCAAAGATTCCGATTTTTAAAAATTATAATTTATTTAAAAATGGAATTACACTATAAACATGCGCTCTAACAACATATACAAGACTAAAAACTGTGGGAAATTAGGATATTATATAGAAAATAGGAAAGGATGGGATCAGCAGTTTTGTGAGGTTAATGTACAGGTTTATTCTAACGTAATTCCTCCACCCCTAGAATGGACTTCCTCCGGAAGTGCGAAGTCAGGTGGTTGTTGACGCATAAGTATTCTTCCTTATTATCTTGTAGCAGATCAAGAGGCCCATGAGTAAAATAAGCAAGATGCTCCCAATACTGAATTTATTTGAAATCACTGAATTCTTCTCGACTGGCGTCACTATATTTTGAGGTCTATTTGCTAAGTCCAAATGCCTCATGTTTACTGAAAATTTTGGTGCTTGGTCTTTCCTTAGAATAGGTTCCAAGTCGCTTAACAGTACTGGCTGTCCAAATTTAGGCTGATGTTGCAGCTTCTTGTCTTTGAAGATGATTGTGTCTTCGTTTGGCCTTAAAAATTTTATTTTGTCCTTGAGATTTATTTACGTAGTCGTTTATCAACTGTTTTTCGATGTCCATTTCGAAAATTGTTTCTGTCTGTAGGTGTCCATGTAGTATTTCAAACGGTATGAGTTTGCTAACTGAAAGTATGCTGTAATTGTATGCTAGTAAGGCGTATTTTACATTACTTTCCATATTGTCGTCTTAGAATTCGTCCCTGTTATTTAAAATTCTTATGGCTCTATGAGAGTAGAGTGGAATCTCTCGGCCTATCCGTTTGATTCCGGATGTTTTGAGCTTATGAAATGTAGATTGATTTTTTTGTATGTCCAACAGTTCTTTTATTATGGAGTTATTGAATTCTAAACCGTTGTCTGATATTATTTTCTTTGGTAGTCCGTAGTGGATAAAGAACACTATTAATCTGTTAGCTATTGTTATACCTTGACCTGTAGTTAATTTGTAAACTTGAGCGAACCTGGAGAAAGAGTCGATGATGTTAAAAATTTGATGTCGTCTAAAGTTACACTGTCAGTACGTATAATTTCCAGTGGTCTAGTTGCTGTAGGTGTGTGATTTAGTTTGGGTTTTATGGGCGTTCTGTCGAACATTGTCTTAAGGCAAATTTCACACTTGTTGACGTATTCTTGTATTGATTTTCTTATTTTTGGCCAATAGTATTTCCTTTGTATTTTGTATTTTTTTCCTATATCCTTTGTATTTTGTTGAATGTTTCCTCAATACCTCTGCGGTTGGTTTTGCCTACATGATAGTTTTCTATGATTTCGTTTGTCTCTCTTTCGTCTAGTATGTTTAATAGCTTTTGGGTAAATTTTGTGAACATCACGTCTGATTCGCCAAAATATTTTGTAACTGCTGAAGTAAAAGGTTCATAAAAATCATTTTCAAAATGTAAACAATATTTCGTTTTGGGTTTGGTATATTCTTTGATTAATTTCACTATGTCTTCTTCAAATTTGTTTTCTGATATTTCTGCGATTGTTCTGATTTTGGAATTAAACAGCTTTAATAATTTAGTGGGTTTTGGATCGTATTTAACTAAGGAGAGGATTATTTGAAGATTACTAAAATTTACTGGTCCTTCAATGATGGGTATTTCCAATGTTGTATTGCCTAGGATGTTGAAGTGGACAGTTGCGTCATTGTCTTCGTTTTCGTCAATGATTTCTATATCACTGTTGTTGTCAAGTGTATTCACTATGACAGATTCTTTTTCTATGTTTCGCTGGGAGTTTTCATGTTTCAGTGGTGCTTCGTTTAAGTCAGTTCTCTTGATAGAATTTTTGTACCAGTTCGTCCACAATTTTGTCACTGTCTTCGTTTTCTATTTCATTCATATTTATATCTATCCGCGACAGTGCGTCTGCTACTTTATTTTCTGCGCCCTGTTTATAAGAAATATCGTAGTCAAATTCTTCTAACTTAAGTCGCCATCTTAACAGTTTGGAGTTGGGTTCTATTAGAGAGTACAACCATTGGAGAGGGCGGTGCTCACAAAAAAATTTTAATTTCCTACCATATAAATAGGATCTGAAATATTTTGTAGCCCATACAATTGTTAGTAATTCCTTTTCTATTGTGGACAAATGGGTTTCAGTTTCGTTAAGGGTGCGGCTGGCGTAAGCTATTGGTAAGTCTGAGTTGTCATGTCTGAGAACTGCTCGTATTGCTACGTTGCTAGCGTCAGTAGTTAAAATAAACTCTTTCGAAAAGTCCGGATATTTTAGTATAGGTTCGTTCATCAGTAAATTTTGCATGTGCTGAAGCATTCTAAGTATTCGGGGCCGTTAGTGTTCTTATTCAAACATTTTGTCATTGGTTTCGTAATGCGTGCAAAGTCCTTTATAAATTTTCTGTAGTACCCTATAAGTCCTAGGAAACTTTTAATCTGTTTGTTAGTTTTTGGGATTGGGAAATCTTGAATTACATTCAGTTTGTCTGGATTGGGTTTTATTCCGTTTTCAGAGATGATGTGGCCTAAATATGCAACTTCTTTTCTGAAAAATTCTGATTTGTCAATTTGTATTTTTAGGTTGTGTTCACGGAGCTTTTTAAGTATTTTAATTATGTTTTCTGTGTGTTCTTTAGTGATATCCCAAGTATTATTATGTTATCTAGGCATACTAAGCAGGTTTTATTGATGTACACTTTTAGGACGTTATTCATAAGTCTCTGAAATGTGCTGGAGCAGTTCTTTAAACCGAAAGGTAAACGAACTTACTTCAAATGTCCGTGATGTGTCGAAAATGCGTTTTTTTCTGTCTTTGTCGTCTATTTCGATGTGGTGAAATCCAGATGTGAGATCCAAAGTCGTGAAATAAATAGATTTTCCTAATTTATCTAGTATCTCAGTAATATTCGGGATAGGGAATTTGTCGTCGATTGTTCATGAGTTCAGTTTTCTACAGTCTACTACCAGACGTATTTTCCGTTTTCCTGATGCATCCATTTTCTTTGGTACTATCCATATAGGAGAAGACCAGGGTGAATAACTTTCTCTAATGATCCCATTTTTTAGTAATTTCGTGATATGTTCGCCTATGTCTTTGTTAAATGCCTCGGGGAGTCTATAATTTCTAGTATAGATTGGTGTCTCGTCAGTTAAAGTTATTTTATGTTTGATTGTAGGAGTATGTGTTAGTTGTTCGTTATCGTTCGAGAACAGATCCTTATAGTTTTTTATGATTTTAGTTAGTGCCGCTTTTTCTATCGTTTAAGTGTTCTCTGCGTAAGTTAAATTCTTTTGGCTCTGTATTAAAACATTCTGCATTGTTCTGAAAATATTGTAGTTTGCAAGTTTTCTGGTTATAGTATATAGTTTCATTCAAAAAGTCCATTTTCATTTTTAATTCTTTTAGGACAGGAAATCCTAACAATAAGTTGAAATTTTTATGGAATTTAAAGATGTAACATTTAATAATTGTTTTACCATTAATTCCTAAATTTACATACTCATTGACACAGCTTTTCCCAGTAGCGGTATTAAACACGAATTGTTATTTAAATGTTTTAATTTCCGGTAAATGAGTTTTTACTAATTCCGGGTGAATTAGATTTATCGATGATCCTGTATCTGATAAAATTTTGTAGTGCTGAATTTTGATGAATGGTAGTTTTGAGTTGCGATTGATGTTTAAGATTTCTTGTCGTTTGTCCGGTCTGTCTCTAAAAAATGGGGGTTTGAAATTTTTTCTATTTGTTCGCCAATTACTGGTTCGTTAGGGTCACAGTCTTGGGCTATTTCGTTATTGCTTGGGCTATTTCGTCATGTTCATAACTATTATGATATTCGTACATATGTGTGTTGTATGTTTGATAGTGATTGTATACTTCTTCGGCCGACGAATTTATAGGTCGGTTAGGAGAGTTATGCATAAAATAGTTGTTAGTTCTCGTGGTTCGTCGAGTTGAAATTGACATGGGTTTATTGGGGAATAGTTTTCTTATCCAATTTACAGGATGGTTGGAAGGGTTACGTGTGAAATAGTTAGGGTTCTTAAGTTGTTCAGTTGAACTCGACTGGGCTCATTGGGAGTTGATTTTCTCTAAATGTTAATTGGACCTGTAAGGAAATGTGTCCTTTCTCGAAACCTTATTAGAGGATTGTTAGGATTGGATTAAAATTTTGAACTAGGGTATTTGGTGGTCTTAGGTATTGGAAGTCGTTTCTCAAGAGGCTTTCTAGTTCATTCAAGGGTTTGAGGATTGCTTGTAGCAGGCTGTTTCGTAAGGGGTCTTTCATTAAACGATAGTGTGCAGAACAAGCTTTTCGTTGTGGGTATAAATAATTTGGGCGTTATTAGCTTCTAGGGATATTTTTTGTTTGTATAAGTGGAACAGTTCGATAATTTCATTTATAAATTCTATGGGGTTGTTACATTAGGTCTAATATTTCTTGTACATTATGTCTAAGAGAATGCTGTTTGAGTTGGAGAATTTTGAAATAAGGAATTGTTTCAGTCCATTCCAGGTATTAAAGTTTTGCTCTTGTATAAGTTCGGATGCTCTATCTGTCAGTTTGCCTTTAATGTTTATGAATGCATGCTTTTAGTGATTCCGAAACTTCTGGGGTGCAATGGTTAATTAAATTGTTAATTTCGTCTACTCGATTTATAAATTAACATGATTGTTTGGGATTGTTTGGTTTTTTATGAATCATGTTAAATAAGGGGATTGTATCTGTAAAGGCTTTTATCTCAGTAACTGATGACATTTTTAATTGGTAGTAAAGAAAATCTAAATACTGGTGTATATATTACTTTAAAGCCTTAAAATGAAGAAAACAAGATACAAATATAAATGTTTGAATTCTTAAGTTATTTAATTTAATTGTTATATATATTATGAAACTGTTAAAATATAAAAAGAAATTGTTATACAAATTTTAATATAAAAGAAATATTTTGAAATCTTCTTATTAAAAAATTCAAAAAGTTGTTCTGTATCACTTACAAAAAAAGTATGATTCTCATTAGAGATAGTTTGAAGGGTGAGAGATGGTCTTCTTACGGCGATTCCTAAGCACTAGCGTTGCTGGCTCTGTGGGTTTTACTTCGCCGGAGTTTTGATGACTATCGCTGATGTAAATTTTTTTTTTATCGGTAATAAATGATTCAATCAAACAGGATCCGATTACGAGTGTTTAGACTTGGACCGAATACTGCTTAACGGTCCTACCGACTGCGCTAATTGCGGGTTTTTTACTGAAAGATTCCGTTTTTAAAATTATAATTGATTTAAAAATGGATTTACACTATAAACATCCGCTCTAACAACACAAGACTAAAAACTGTGGGAAAGTTAGGATATTATATAAACTTTTATATGTCTTTTATATAATAGTTGGTGGTATGTTTGTAATATATTAGGTGTGAGGAATGACCTACAAGAATGTGTCTGAGTTATAGTTTATTTGGTCATTCATTATGTTTTTGTGGATAGTCTTGTTTGTATATTTCTATTTTTTCTGAAATGTCCATTCGGCTTCCTTTTGTGCCTTGTTATAGGACCATTGTTTTTTTCTATACTTTGTGGTTCGTGGTTGTTCATTACGTGGTGGTAGCGTAAGTAGAGTCGGTTCTTTATAAGGTGGTTAGATAAGCGGAGTCTGCAGTTTTGTTGTATTTTGCGGAGTCTGCAGTTGTTGAGCTAGTCGTTCTTTAAACCTGTCTTTGAGACGTCTTCCGGATTAGCGTACGTACGTGCAATTGCGTTTATATATACCACTTTTGTCATGTAGGCTGGTTGTTTCTGTATGTGTGCAAATTTTGTTTCAACTTTATTGTTTGTTCTAAATGCTGTTCTCAGGGCTAGTTTTTTGAAAAAGTTTGTTAGTTTGTAAGACCCATTCCCTATGTATGTGAAAATGGCGAATATGTTGGGTGTTGTGGGGTTTTGTCTTGGTTGCGATTTAGTCTGTTTTTTCTTAATAATTTGTTGACAACGCTAGCAGGCTATTCGTTTTTTGTGGCTGTGATGCATATGGTGTAGAGTTCTTGTTTGTAGTGGGTCGCTGTGAGTGGTATAGTTTCTAGCCCGTTAGTTAGGTGTCTAAGGGCTTCTAGTTTGTGTTGAGTGGGATGATGAGAACTACGAGGTATTATGGTACCAATAGAAGTGGGTTTTCTGTAAATCCCGTAGTCTATTTTGTCATTATTTCTGGTAAGGTTTATGTCTAGAAAGTTAAGAGTGCCATCGTTCGCGTACTCATGTGTGAATTGTATATTGGGATGGAGGTTGAATTGATTTATTATATTGTTAGAGATAAAATTTCCTCGTATTGAAAAGGAGTTTGCAAGTATTTGAAAGCTCTATATCTTTTGTGGAACGTTGATGGGGCACTCCATGACTATATCTGTGTAGTCCTACCGCTCGTGACTTGTGCCTTATAACGGAGAGGCTCTGTAATTTATTTTGATAGAATGCCTTTATACTCAGAATTCTTTTCCAGTATTAACTTTGCCTCCGCACGCAAGACGAGAAACGCAACTGTGTAAGGCCTCGCGCTCGAGTAACAAACAAGGATAGTAGTGAACAAATTGAGAAAAACTAGATAACAATAATAATGAACATGTCTATGTTCTAATAAACCGATAATCTAAACATTTTCGTTCAACGGCCTATTTCAGGCTGCTAAAACAATGTATTAATTTCGCCGTACATAAAAAACGCCTGATACAGATTAAACAATTTTTTCTTTTATAGTAAATTGGTCTATTTTCCTTTTTTTACAATAATTTTTCCAAAATATTCTTATGTACCACTATGTTCGCTTGGAGAAAAGATAGTTTAATTCAAAACATTTTTTAATCGGTTTTATTCAAACAATAACAACAATTTTCATTTTCCAGAAATTTCCTATATTTTAATCATCTTTACTATCAATACCATTTAACATGAGTTTTTAAAATCAAAGAGAGCTTAACCATTTCGGGTAATTCCAATTCAACGCATGAAATTTAAATATTTTCGTATTTTAACCATCTGTTTCTCTTTTGTCACCGTGAAAAATAATTACTAAAACATGACGTTGTATCAATGATTGGTGAAACCATAACTTTTCATTGAGTCAATTGTATAGAATTTGTTGAAAGAATTTTCTGTTAAGTAAGTTTATATTTGAATAACACAGTGTATATTGGGTTTGCCCATCCCCGCTTTTGTATAATAATAATAATAATAATAATAGCGGTGTTCAGTAAGCCTAACTTGACTCAACCTACGTTATTTTCTCTTCCGATCAACTCCCAAAAAATCCACTATTTCCTGGATTTCATCCGTCAAAGTAGTCTTATTTTTCTTGTTCCTGACCGGTTTCGGATTCTCATCCATCGTTATCGTATGACGATTCAATCAATTGCTGTAGAAAGTTGACTTCAACTTAATATTCTGATTCTTATTTATCGTCGGAGTAAGGCTGGTACGTGACAGTCACATTAAGTAAAAGTCATCTTTCTACTTGAATTGATAACCTTATTCTGAAGATGGATGAAAATCCGTAACCGTCCAAAAAAAAGCATACTACGACGGATTAAATCCCCGACATCTATTAACTTTCAAGAGGGTTCCATATTTCCTAGACAGCTCTGGCCTCAGTCTCGTTCATTTTGTTTAAAATTAGTGACTTAGTTAAATAATATTTTTCATCTAACTCACCATATTCATCTTTCTTACCTTCCAATTTTTCTTCTTTATTTTCTAACCTAAAAACTGGAAAATATATTCGTCAAATTTTTGGACAAAGTTTGAAATTATTCACTTTCGAATTTAAATTTATACTAGTAAAATTATCTTTCTCACCCGATGTTATCCAATTGTATATTATTGTGAGTGTTGCCTTCACCGTACCTATTGTTTTTTGTGAAGCAACAATTTCCATTGTTATTCACGGTTTGTTTTTAGGATGATATTTTTTCCTTCATCCGCCATACACCAATCATTATATAGAATATTGTTTTTAAAAAAAATTATAAAATCCCATTGAATGCCACCAATTAATTACTTCATTTTATGAACTGTGACCAGGCAAATGATTATATATTTCACGTGTTAATTCCATATGATATCCATAATTAAATGGATACCAGACAATCGACCAATGTTTTTTCTATGGCAAATGTTGCAAATTTTTGAAATTACAGCTATACTGAATTTTAAAAATTTGTTTTTCTTTGATTTTTATCATTTTCATAATAAAGATGAAAGATAAATTCAAGATTCTCTTCCTAGGAACCTCTACAGCTCACTGTCCGGTGGAAGGTAATGTTTGTAACGAGAGAACAATGTCCTGAGCACAGTACATAAATTGCGATCATGACAAATAGAGTTTTCACCGGAAATAAGTGTTTTTAGATCCCCTCAGTAGGAAAAAAGTGTTTTCTGTGGATGGTCTGTAATTGTAGGTGAACAAAAATGAAAAATCGTAGGAAGCTCAAACTTGATATACTCAAGCAAGCTCAAACATGAAGGCCTTGGCCATTCATGGGTTTTTGCCAAGAGATTAAGTTTAAAATTCGCCAAAAGTTTAAGTTTTAAAATCGCTCAGGTAAAGTAAGCTCTTTTGGTATATAGGTGATATTGATCTGTTAGATAAATCAGTAAATTCTATTAGTTACATTCCTTAATGAATAGTGAGCTGTTACAAATTACCTCACAGTCTAAAGTATTACAACTAGCTGAAAACAATCTAGGGAATGGGAGTAATGTTCAGCCCAAATAAATTTTGGAGAAGTTAAATTAATTTTATTTAATTGGGCACTCAGGTAAACTAGGATATTGTTACAAAAAAACTGTTCTAACCAACAAATGCTATTTCGGTTTCAAATAGGCGGAAAAGCTTTCGATGTGAATATTGTGGACAATATCAAACGTTGACAAGCCTAAGCTCCATTATTTAAAAAAAACTTATCTGTGATAATTTGGGGCAGCTGAAACGAAGCAACCAGAGGTTTGATTTACTGATTAATCTATTGCGGGGCGGGGCTGCTTATGGCCCCTGTTATTTATATTATACTAAGCGATATAATTGAGTTCTTTGAAGAACACAATCTCAGTGGACTGAATACAGATAATAAAAGAGAATTCCTAATGCTCTTTTCGCTGATGATTTGCTGATATTTGGTCAGTCATCATACAGTCAAACATTTTGTATGAATAATGCAATAATAACTCAATAAATTTTAATCCAGCAAAAACTGTATCGTTGCTTTTAGTTCTTCAAATAGATTTAAACCAACTATAAGTGTTTTCTGACAAGGAAACCAATTGACAATTCGATAAACAATATATTTATATGGGTTTTACACTTTCATGTGGGTAAGATTAGGGAAGCCAGGTGAAAGTAACAAGTAATAAAATGATTAGATTGCTTGGAAACTAATTAAATGTCGAAATAATGAGGATCATAATCAGGGTTCTAATAAAATAAAATCGTATTTATATATATTATAATAAGACAGCCAGATATTAATAGATAATAAAAACATGCTAAGTTTCACTAATTTTAGGATGTATTAGTAAGAAAAGTAACTACATTAACCATATTTCACTGTATATTAGTCTAGTTCCCTTTATCTTGTAAATCATTTTGTTGTATTATTATAGTCTTAGTGATGGCACAAAAGTAAGCCGAAACATCATGTACCTACATGTTTCTTGGTAAATATTTTTTTTTTTAATCTACTCTACATAGACTCTTCATGACCATTGATATCTATTTATTATTTAGCCGCGCTAAGCTCTTCTTTATGTAATTAATATTTAGAAAAATAATAAAAAATTAATAAATACAAAGCATTTAAAAATCATAAGATATATTATTACTGAAGAAAATGATCAAAGAGAAAGATATTATTGTTAATAATTAAGCATAATACAGGAGGTAGAATAATGTTCCCTCTTAAATACAAATAAAATTATAAAGTAGATTTTAGATAATTACATTTCTACCCTCTTTAGCCATTAGGGTTTTTTTTTTTTTTTTTTTTTTTTTTTTTTTTTTTTTTTTTTGCCAGTAGCGGCTGTGGTTGGCGGTGGTGGTGGTGGTGGTGGTGGTGGTTGTTGTCCAACATCCACTGTAACATGAGTATATCCTGGGCGTTCTGTTATTTTTCCAAGTCCATACTGTACAGTGTTTAGTCCATCTAATCTATATCTACTCCAAGATGTACGCAATAATTTATATCTTACTTTATCTGGTAATGGTCGACGTTTTTCATGTTTGATCATTGTATACCGTCCTATCCATTCAGGTGGCCGTGAGATAGAACGTAGTACGTGTTCCACTCTGCAATTTAAGATTTAATTAAGTTCAATTCAACTAGGAGCAAAATATATAATAATTTTAGGAACAGAAAAAAATCGCTTTTGCGACAGATAAAGAAAGACCAGATTTTTGGTCTTTGCATTTGTTGGCAATGGCTCTTATTATCATTATGAACTGAGTAGACCAGCTGGTTCACCAAGCGTCTACAACTGGGATGGTCAACGCTATTAACTTAGAAATTGTTACGCCCTCTGTCTTCCAAAAACGTGTGTGTGCCCACTGAACGGTAAAGGCAATAGCTAGAAATCCTTGAATAAGAATATGTATGAAAAATAATTTCGCTTTCCTGAACCCGCCTAAACTGCCAATTCTGCTCAAACACCGACTACTAGTTCCAAGATATCATGGAGTTCACAATTTTTTTTTTTTCCAATAAAATTAAATACATATTTTGTCCAATTATTTCTATTTACCTCATTCCCATATCATCATCTTCTCCTCCCCAGCCCCAATATAGATTAGAATAACCATTTACACGTAGAAAATGATCCGTCCTAATGGCAAATACACCACCTACCAAAGTACGATAGGGCAAGCTGGATAAAACAAACAGAAATGATATAATGTAAATTCTTCCAAAGATAAGTTATAATAATAAAAATAAGGTGTGTAACACTCAAACGACTTTCTGTTATTCTAAATCAATGCTTCCAATGTGTACTAATATTTTGTAACTGGAAAAACCTCATATTATACTGAAGCGGTACTTTAGGGGAAAGTATTCGCTACTGTTCCCCCCATAACCTCCCCAAAAAACAATTTTCCCGGGAAAATGTTTCAAATAAAAGTGACAGGAGTCTAGATATTTTACCAAGTTTCAAAAATATCGTGGAGTCGTTTTCTAGAAAATCACGAAAAAGTGAAAAATCCGTTCGGTAAAGTTGCACATTTGGTTGGTGGATTTTGCCCGAAACGATTTTGATGCGATGGTAGTACCAAAACGGAATACCAAGTTTGACCATCCTGCGATTTTTCGTGTCTGAGGTATTCTGTTAACACACATACTGACCATTCGCTAAGAACACTTTTTTGTATTCTGGAGACCCCAAAACATCTATTTCTGGAGAAGCCTCAATTTCGAAAATCTGGAACGACTTCCTCTTATTAGGGAAACAGATAATAAAAAAAGTTGTTCAATAGTCTTAAATTTATATCAATAAACACTAAGTTAATGTTTCAAGGTACTAGTTCTTTCCATTGAACCATTCTTCCCAAGTCACAAGTGGGACATCATTTTTTCAGTTTATATCGAAATTTCTACTTCCTGTGGGACCAACTTTTCATTTATCTGGGATTTTATACGCCGTAGTATAACGTGGGAGTGGAACGGGGTTTACAAGAAGAACAAAAATTTAAACAGTAAGGAACCATTTATTGATGAAACAAAGTTACTACACAATAAACTCAACTCCTCCAATATGCCTCATCCGCGCCACAGGCCACATTCACTCTCTTGTCGCATTGGTGTCTCATCCACACTCAAGCTTTGTGTACTAGGTCCCTACTATGCTAGCTCGCTATTCACATCAACTCCCCCTTTTTGAAAAGTAGACTTCTTCCTGAGGGCTTCACTTTTCGTTTAATTATCTCGGCCAGGTGGACGCTGGCCCTGTCTCGTATGTCACTACCTAGGGTGAACTCTCAGGGTTACACTTTCCATTTTCCTTTTCTTGCGAGTTAGTGTGGATTTTAGGTTGGATTAACGCCTTTTCCGGTGAGCCGTCCCTATGTGTCTTAGATGAC